>CM024247.1:40353197-40402225 GCA_013421045.1 Propylea japonica
AGTGACGTCACATATCGATGTGCGTCGGTATACCGGTGTGTGTGTATCGTGCCTGTATCTAAATATCAAATTCATTCATAATGTATGAATCAAAGTATGGATGGTTTTTAAAATTCCTACATCGCCAAGAGTTTCATTGGCTTTCCTTGCTGGCATCATCGCCAAAAACACTGATGGAGTAATGTGATCTGAACATGTAATTGACGAAGGTACCCCAGAAGACCATCATGGCCACCAGGGCACGACGGGGTACACAGCACCATGCTGAAAGGTAAAAAAAATCCATCATGAATTTTTCAAACTTGAAGTAAATCTTTAATCCGCCTGGGCGCCTCAGCAAACTGAAGTCATTTTGTTATAAGTTTTGTCACAAGTTTTTTTTATCATTTTCATTTGTTTGTTTGTTATTCAATCATCAATTATATTTCAGTGGATTATTTGGAACTTATAAACAAAACATTTTTGTGAAATTAGTCTAATATTTTTCAGGAGGTCTGTAGATATTTGTGATTATTTCACTCACCCATGAGAAAGTATAATCAAGCTATTGACGGTTGCCCCATGAAAAGAAAAATCAAACTAAGGCTACTAGGGGAATATACAGCTAGTCTCACGTCGCAAATTGGCTTCTGAATACGAGTATGTTATCTGTTTCCATTTATTTAGCTACTTTAATTCATGGAACTCTATACAAACTTCTGATATGAGTAGTTTGTACAGATTTCAGATGAGTCATTTTTCGGAGATAATTACAATACAAACAGGTTGGGAACATTCATTAGCAGATACGTTTAACTAGTTCTGCTTCAAATATCTTTTCGAAAGGAGGTTTAATTGTTTATGATACACGAGATACGCAGTCTTTCTGGTTATTGGATATCTCGCTGAAGTAATGGAATTCTAAATTGAGAAAGGTGCATTTTTGGAAAGGTCATTTTTGAAAATTTTGATTCGTTTTTGTAAGCTTTTTGTGGGTC
This sequence comes from Propylea japonica, assembly GCA_013421045.1. Lineage (NCBI taxonomy): Eukaryota > Metazoa > Arthropoda > Insecta > Coleoptera > Coccinellidae > Propylea > Propylea japonica. Next base: position 40,354,175 of record CM024247.1, read on the forward strand.
GTGCAGTACTGAAGAAAACTCGGTATGTTTTGTCGCTCGTTCTTAGCGGAACAGTGTGCCAAAGTTTCGGTTTCGAATTAGAGGCTTGAAATTTGCTGAGTAGGTTCTATATCGGAAACTCTCAACTGAGTTCGTTAACTGGCCAAATCGATGGAATCTATAGTAATTACCATTTAAAATCGTTATGCAATAAAGATACAGAAAAAGGTTATGGATAATCTTTGGATGCGGAGGTTGGAGGAAATTTCGTTGGGATTCCTTCAAGAGAAAGTTTAAGACATTTCAGATTTTGAATTTTCAAGCTGTATCTGAGGTCGGAACTCTGCATTTTTGAATATTTTCCAAACTGAAAATCCTATTGGATCGAAATTTCTTGTTAAGCTGCTCAATATTGATACGAATACTTGTGCGAAATAAAAAAAAATGTTTCATAAATTCGATACCTTATGGGTCGATTACATTGAGATACTTTACAAGCTGCTTCTGGAGCGAATTTAAAAGCGAGTGAATTAGCTTGTGAAATTGTGATGATTACACACAAAACTGTCCACTCTGTGAGTAGCCAATAATCCAGCGATCCACGTGAGGTTTATGTTTGTACCGTTGTCAAGCATCTAAAGGGGCCCACTCACTAAGAAGGAAGAATGCGCAGTTAAGTTCTGCACGTTTGCTGTAACGCAAACGTGTGCATTCATATTTCCCACACACATACACTTTTGCGTGTTGGTTTGGATGTGCGACAAGCGTGAGATGACGTCGCGAAAAAGATCTGATGTTTTATGGCAGTGGCGTGTGTTGTTATTAAGGAAAAAATGTCCCCAGGTATAAATATCGAACCCGACACTGTGTGCTAAACATATGAAACGTGCAGGACTTGTTGCCCATACGCATCGTTTTTGGTATTCTTCCACGTACGGGATGAAGAATGCACCGCCACACGACGGAGATGATTGCGCATTCCAAATTTAGCCATACAACACTCTTTAACTGACCCCGTACAACGCGCATTCAAGTCTTCGCGCTTCCCTCTTAGTGAGTGGGCCCTTTTAGATAATTGTCGAATACGCTGCAATTTAAGAACCAGGGACCACAGTTTCCACTTTAGTCGCAGCTGGTTTACAATTGTTGCTTGTGAACACAATTACACTGAGCGAATTTACAATCTTACGAACAAAATTCGCTCAGTGACAGCTTTTAAAGTATCTAATGTAATCGACCCATAAGTCTTCAGAAATTTGATGCGGAAATACTACATTTGTTCGAAAGATGCGAAAGTAAATTCGAAGCAAGAAGAATACATCGCGAAAGATTTTCGTACTCCATACCGTAAAAAAAGTAGTAAAAGTATAATCTATAGTATTTTAGGAAATGATTCATCTAAACCACATCTGGTTGTTCAACAGTATTCTGGGATTATATATGTTTATATCGTTTATATCCTGAATTTTTGGTCATGATACATCTCAAGTCGAATGATCTCATCATTTTCTTCGAACAGCTTCAAAACTAGAACTCCGGTCGGATTCAATTTTACATATAAATACTAAAAGATCTGTTTAAAGACTTGTGCGAATTTTCGTAGGGATCCCCAAATGGAACATTTCAAAAACTACATCTTTGAATGGGATGAGCTAGGTTTCAGAAACTTTCTGAGTACATGTGTGTTTGGAATATTCGACTAAAGGGGCCAAATCGGTAAACATGAAAAGCAAAAGGAACGCTTCGAATTTCAAATTTTTCTGGGTAGTTTGAATATTTGAGTGAAAAAGTGGAATTTACAAATGGGGCCAATATTCCTCTGTCTATTCAACTTAATAATCCTGAGCGACGTTTCTGGTTTCGATTTCAGAAAAATAAGAATAATTGAGTTAATATCGTAAAAAAATATAAACGATTTTGGGAAAAAATTGAGGGCAGTTTCGAACAAATGAACCGATTACCCTAGATTCATTTTCTGTTTTTTTAAATGACCTTTTTTATATTTTACATGAGTTATTTCAAAATAATTGAGATTCTGTATTCTATCTATGCAATTCAAATATTCGCATCTTTGTTTCAGAAAGTCTTGAAGGAACAAGCTTACAATTTTATTAGCTTACCTACCAAGGGATACCTTTGCAGATACAACAACGACAAAAAACTTCGAGTGTACCTACATAATTCAAATTTTCTCACCGATTATTTCTTCAAATTCTAAGCAACCAATGCAAATATCAATAATAAATTGCGGAAAAATACTTGTATTATTGTATATTTAATCAATTATGCTTAAAATTTTGGATTTAGTGATACGAGTATTAGCAGTTAGCTTCCGTTTTTTAAATAAGAGACATTGAATGTATTTATAGGGTACCTTCTTTTTGAATATCCCAGCATTCGCATGTGTTCTTACCCTTAACACCATGTATATTGCAATATTGATTACAGTACAATACAGCGAAGTTTTCTACAAGAAGACTCAAAAGTGCAAACCAAACCAAACTCTATTTCCATCGAGAATGTCAGTTGCAATTAGTTGACAATTATATTTTCAGCTGTTGCAATTCAAAAAGAGATATTTTTAACGCACAAAAGGAAGTAAGTAGGATTGACCCAGAAATGCACAAAATAAATTCTTTCCCTATCAGGAACAATATTAAACTTTAGACATTAGTTATTTTGGTAACTAACCCCAAATTTCTTTTTCTGAATTGATTTAAATTTTTTGGAGACTAAGCTAAAAAAATATTCAAAAAAAAAACATTGAACAGCGTAAAGGTTTCTGCACTATGTGGATTTCAACTTACATTTTCGACTCGAAGTCGAATAAATATAAATTTTGCTTTTATCTTACTCCCAAATAGTTTTCAATTTGATTTAATTCGAAATTGTTGGTGCTTATGACTACCTGTGTAATGTATTTTCTTGAAAATGAATAATTAACTTCTGAAATACAAAATACATTTTTCCTATTCTGGAATATAAATTGCCGTTTATAAATGTCATTTAACTATTATTCAACTATTCTGAATTACAACTTTGTTTTTCTGAATTCTTACTGTGAGCCACAACTCATAGAAAATATATTTTCATTAGGACCAAAATTCAGATGATTTTTTGTTTGTTTTGGCCCTTTCTGTGGACAGAAATTATGTCCTGGATTCATTCAATCATAATAGAATACTTGAAACAATTCGTAAAAGAATTGTTATATCGAATTTTATTTCTAATAAAAATTGTCAAGATTAGCACTGTCATTGATAAGAGGAAATACTTTTTATACGTACATGCCATTACAATCTCTTCACTCAGTTATTCCTGTTTCAATAGAATTTTTATCCACTTCGATATTAGTCACAATGAAAAAGCATTCTTCAGAAAACGCACTACCACATTCAACACGTATACACATCTACGCACATTCCAACTGTCGGGATGAAAAATATCCCACTAACCACGCACTTTCAAGGGACCATTTTACCTGGAATTCTAATAATGAGGGTTTCACTTCGAAGGGAACCCCGTTATGATGACTTTGGAGCTGTATGATAGGAAATACATGACATCCGGAATGATATGAATATATTGATAAGTGTATGAGCGTTAATACTGCTGGCAACTGCGAATTGTTCAGTTTGTGTGAGGCGCCTTTGTAGATTGGGCATTGAAGATAATTAGAAATGTTGTGTAATATTGGGTTGTTGATTATCGCGATATTATTCCTTTGTACAATGCAGAATGCTGATGGGATTGGATGTATGTAAACTCGATAATTTTAGAATTTTATGATGCTTAATATTATCATCATATGCTCTTTACAGAGAATTTGGTTTCTAGTTCACTCAGTGGCGTTTATAGAGGGGGCAGGGGGCCCGGAACAACTCCACCCCCTCCGAAATGAATAAAGAAAACTGAACTTGACTAGAAATTCAACAAATGGTAATTTTTTTCACATCAGAACATTAAAGATTTGAACATATTGTGTACGAGACATTGATGAAAAACAGAGAGACTATGCCTAAACTTATCCTTTGAATCTCAATTATTAAAAAATGCATGTAACCTAATCTATGTAATCATTGGATCATTTGATGGTGACAGCATCATTCTCTTGTCTACTATTTATTATGTTGCGTCTGATCAGAATTATTTCTTGGTTTTGGGTTATGTGTTGATCAGTAAAAGACTAGGTACCCCTATTGCTGGAATTCATCGATGTTTGAACGATCAAAATGAAAACACTGCTGCATTTGTGATAAATCCATTAGACATTCGAAAAAAATAGAAACCCCTCCATACTCGGAGGCAAGTCAAATGACAGAAGATCATGAGTTAATATGTGTTTTCATTTTTGCATATTTCTAAGTGGAATTGAGAATTATATTGCAACGAGTGAAGAAGTCTATGTTAAAGGTTTTTCAATAAGAGGTTTTATTTGATATTCAAATGCCGTTAACAGTGGAAAATAACATCAGGCAAATGACCACCACGACCACGCTTACAGGAACATATCCTTTTAATGAAATTTTTCATAACCAAATAGCAAAATGTCCTCGATAGCCTCATGAATTCCATCTTTGAGTTCTTAAATCGACGCTGGACTATTGGCGTAGACCTTCTCTTTCACGTGGCCCCAAAGAAAGAAGTCGCAAGGGGTTAAATCATAAGAGCTCGGTGGCCAATTTTGATCACTTCTTCGAGAGATAACACAGTCCGGAAACTTTTCCCGTAAAAGATCAATACACGAGGTTGTTGATGATCGGTCGGCTTGAGTTCGTGTATTAACTGAACTTTATAAGCCTTAGGACCTGAATCTTTATGCAGAATACGGTGTAATGACGTTTGTGGAATGCCTAATTCCAAAGAACGACGAGGAATGGACAAACCTGGGTTTCTTCAGCAGCATATTCTCTGCTGTTCTTGAGCGACGTGCACGGGTTTTATTCTTCACATCACAAACTTGGTGCCGACAGCTCGAGTTTTTCCGCCAATTTCTTTATTGCGGTTCGACAAGGTGCTTCACGACGACCCAAAAATGTTCGAGTTTTACGAACCGTCTCTGCCAAATTTTCATCATTTTTATAGTGAATTTTAATAATTTCAATGCGTTCTTGAAGCATGTATCGTTCCATTTTTATTAATGGCGTTGTTTCTACTTGTCAAATGTCAAAAAATGGCAGCTTCAAACGTGACATTTACCGAAATAGAGGGCTATTCAAAATAACACCTCTTATTGGAAAACCCTTAACAACATACAAATGAATACAGAAAGGATAAATACTTGAATTGAACTACTTAGAACCTGGGTAATAACTGATATGAATCGTCTTCAATTTATAATTCCTAATTCTCAATTATTCATGTATGGAAAAATTGAAATGGGTCAATCGATATGTATGCAGAGTAACTGGTAATTCGATGTGATATTTATACTATGCAACAGTTGAGTTCAGATCACTGCTGTTGATGGGTAACATTATTGTATAAGGAAGGATCCTTCCTTATACAATGGTAATATTATATAGCTTTTCACGGGAAGTAGTAATATTAAAACACAATACCTACTATAAATATTTCATAAAAACATTTTGAAGACCCGAAACTGAGAGACCAGTAATAATGGAGTCTATGGAGTCAAAGTTCGTTTATCCTTAGAAATTAATGGTCTTGTAGAGTAAGTATTTTGTTGCGGAATTTCTTCAAATTATTCTGAGTATTACTTGATAATACTTCAATGAACTTGACATAAAAATCATCCTTTCATTAGTTTTCTAGAAGAAATCATTAATTGATCAACTGTTCCAGGGAATGAAAAAATTAATACTGTTTTTTAAACTTTCGTATTTTTATTAAATATTGACATTCTTCTTCATTTACTCTCTTTATAAATGCGATTCATTGGGATAGTCGGGTTCCTTCTAATCGCTTTTGCTTCTTCTGTTCAACGGCCATCATTCGCCAGTTGTCGCCGTCGTCAAAAAACACTTTAGACTCAAAACTTTCGGAAAAGCAACTTTCATCCCCTCTGAAATGTATATGATGGTAAATGCTGACCCAAACGTTGAACAGGATAAGCAAAAGTGAAGGAAATAGCCCAAATAATATTTCCATGAATGTTTCTTCATCAAAGATTTCAAGTTTTGTGCGATTTGTTCAACATTAGGAATGGTTCCACTCAGATGTCTGTAATTAACAAATTTTGAGCAGAAAACAGTCTGACCTTATACATTTTGACCGGAAAATTCAGAGTGTACATATGGATGATATATATAACAGCTTTTACAAAAAACTATTCCATAACATATTCGCAGGACAGAATCGTTGAATTTTCATATTATGAAAACATTTTTCCTTCAAAAGGCTAAATTTCTGTTTGCAATCTTCTATATTAATACTGCAAGCAAAATTAAAAAAGTCCTATGATGGACTGTGAACACAGTTACTTTCGGAAGGAATAATTTGAGAAGTTTAAAAAAAATTCGCAGGACAAGAATCGTTGAATTTTCATATTATGAAAACATCTTTTCCTTCAAAAATGCTAAATTTCTGTTTGCAATCTTCTATATTAATACTGCAAGCAAAATTAAAAGTTCTATGATGGACTGTGAACACAGTTACTTTCGGAAGGAATAATTTGAGAAGTTAAAAAAAAATTAAAAAGTTTGAAAGGGAAACAAGAAGTCTTAATGGGCTGCAGTGAGGCCAATAGTTTTCAGAAAATGAGAAATTGGGTTATGGTTTCCTCAAAATGACCGCAACTAATGTATCAAAATACTGAATATACCACATGAATGCATGGATTCTCTATTATGAGTCTGGGTGAGTTTGGTTCCGTTCGCAAAGATAATAATCTAGATATTGCATTTCCAAACTTGCAATGCAGATGTTAAAAATTTCTAGAATGTCTACATAACTTGGCAACAGTGCAAGGCAGAGAAATTTTTTTAGTAGGTTATACTGCGAATTTGGTATTGAGTCGATACATTAATAAAACATAGGTAGTTCCATTTGTAATAAGATAGACGTGGCAACACTGTCGACTTGAAAATATTTTAGGCGAAGAGTTCCTTCATCCTCAAGGCTCCACCTAAAATTTCAGAACGAAATATTCACTAGTTCTCCAAAAACGTCTAATAGGCCAACTTGAAAGGAAAACCCTATATGTCCATGAATACATCCATGGTATTCGGACTCCACTTCAAATTAGTAGCAATGTAAATTTTCAGACACCATTTTGTGTCGAAGCTTCATTTAATCAACAAAAACCCGTTTTCGACATGTCAATACTTTTTGAATATTTTATTTCTATATCCTGCAACTTCAACCCATTATCCAAATTAAAAAAAATCAAGCAATTCGTTTAATTACATGATACTTGGCTTCTTCAATGTTTGAATAATATCATCTATATCCTGTTCGTCATTTTTGTTTTCATCGTAGAGATTGGTGCATGAGATGAGTTTAACTGATCTATTCTTGTTACGTAAAGTGATTGAGTACACGACATAATAATAATTCATTAGAAGTTATGGCGTTTTGTATTACTCTTATTAAATTTTCTAGAACAGCGCACAATTTAACAGGGGCGGACTTAGCGTTAAAACAATCAAGGAACCACAAAATATGAACTTTTCACAATAATGATGAATAGAGAGACCCGATTATGTATATGCATTTGCACATTCAAGGCATTTACAACGGTATTTGCATATTTTAGCTAAGATCCAGTTATGAAGCATATTTTCCGTACATATTGAAACGCGATAAAAGTGCTGAGAATCCGACCAAATTCCACAAAATATGAGGTCTATTGAGTATTAATAGTAATTATTATGACTTTCGTCAGATTTGTGAATCACTTTTATCGCATTCCGGAACGTAGCTGCGCGCTACGAAGTATCCAGATAATGAGTAAAATAAGCTAAATGAACTCACGTTGCCATTGGAATTTCCAAATAAACTTCAAGAAAAGTTTGAAAGGATATTGAAAGAAAATATAGGTTTTTTAGAATAGAATAGAATAGACTTTATTTATAAAGACTTCCCTCTTATCGAGAGTTTTATTAATGGAACGTCAGAAGTTTTACCTGAAAGAGAACATAGCATCAAGGCTCAAATTCTCACCAGTTACATCCGCGGATGTGGAGTGAACCTTTTCCACATACAAAAATATTCAAAATGATCGAAGACAAAATTGAACAATTGAACACTTGGAACAATATTCACATATAAAAGTTTACAAAAACATTAAATTAAATATTAATACCATATTATTAAGAGTTATTGATATGTTGATTTTGAAATAAAAATACTTTTTTTAAATTTCACAAATTTATCATCACATATTGCATATTCTGCATATTTTGCCTGTTTTCGTGCATATTTCAAGCATTTTTTCATGCATATAACCACGTTTTTATGTTGCATATAATCCGGTTTCTACAGTAATGAACAAGGAAAGGTATCTTAAAAGAGAATATGTTTTCAGTACCTATTGGGTTATATACATATCAATGAAACCTTTAAATACACACCACAATACTCCGTGAAACACATAGTATGAGGAATTGTAAGAAATTTCTGAAATATAAGAAAATTGGAAATGGGAACCTTCACAACCTATTGTTCATGATAAATTTCTTCAAATACCAAATATTTTGTTGGATTATCGTGAACTCATTTCAATCATGGAAAAGTTCAAATAAGCAATGACGTGGAAGGCAGAATCAATCAACTGAAGTTGTTTTTCTGCCAAGGGCTGAGTTGTGGGTATAGCCGAGTTTTGATTAGGACTTTATCATATTGAGGATAAAAATGTCACCCTCTATTCAGAATAATAAAAAGAATAGTTTTTTTTAGAGAAACGAATTCCAACAAAAATTATCATATTTTTTCGAATGTGTGCGATCTTCACTACCTATGTTTCGGCGAATTCCTTTATTGTTAATATGCATCTTTATATTGAAGTCAAAACCCATTTAATTCGAAGTTTTCAAGAAGTATCTTGCCCATAAAAAATTCTTCCGAGATCCTCATATGCATAAGCTCTTCCTCTCCGTTCGGAGTAAAGAAAGAGTTTGGATCGAGATTTCTATTTTAATTATTCTAATTATAACATACAAACTGAATTTTGCACGTCTTCTTCTTTCTATATCTTGATTACGAATTCCAGATTTAGTTTTTCGATAATGTTGAAAAATTTCCAGAGATAATTATCTTTTCAACCGATTTGTTCCGTTTTGACAAAATATTGAGGCCTTGATTATAATTTATAGCTTGTAAATGTTAAATTTCTATATATAAATATAGCTTACTTCAATCGAAATATTGAGCATTTACAGCCAGAGAATAAGCCGGAAACCATTGCTTTAGACCTATTTCAACATAAAGCATTTTCAGTTCAAAATTCTAAGATTTCAGGTTTTCAGTAAAATCGACAGCACGACAGTTCTTATAGGAACAAAACATATGGAAGCTCAGAATTTCTTAACAACAATTTAAAATTTGAAATTTTCAAGGTATAGGTTCAAGATTTGAAAAGGAAAGTGGAATTAATAAAAGAATAAAATCAAACAAACAGCTTTCAGGATATTTAATTTTGAATTGTAGTTTTCCCAATATATACAAGCGAGTTAAAACTTCTGGATATATGATGATATTCAGGTATAATAGAAATTAATTGGGTTCATGTCAACGACACGAATATAATAGAACATTGTCCCAAAGAGTTTGAATTAACCGAACTGTCACTTAATACCAAATTACGGCTGATTTGTAATTATATTTCTGGTAAAACCAATAAGTCTACGGAATTATATGTTTTCTAATTAATTCTATTCTTCCACTTATGTTTAATTACGTAGGTATTAGAGGTGAATTATAGGTCTGAACAATCGGATAAATACATTTGCTCTTTTTGGCCGAAATAAGCATTTTCGAATCGAAAAACCGAATACCTATTTTATCTTGCGAACAAACTGGTATAAAATATGCTTCTGTAACATAACCCTGAAATTACATACGTTTATATCAAATCTGCTTCAATGACGAAAACCAACAACCTTTGTTCTTCGAAAGAAAAAGAAGGCGAATAATTAGAATACGAATTATTTTTGTCATTTGAATAGGTCAAATGTGATAAGAAACGGTTGCTAGGTTAGTTATCTTTTGTTATTTCAGAAATGATCGATCTATCCAATTTTGGTAGTTTGAGATTTTAAGAAAATTGAAGATATATCATGGTCCTGTTAAACAGCGAAACATTGATATAAACAAAATTTTTTTAAACTATTCGCGTGAAAGTTTCTTAACTCCATTCATCTCGAATAATCTTCTTGATGATGAAAAATTGAATTAATAAAATGTTTGATGTTTAAACATCTTGAAAATTAAAATATTGAATTGATCGGATGAAAAAACTTAAGAAGCTCGGAAACTGAGCCTGATTGGCAACACCTTTCTTTTATGTTTCATCAAAAAATCATCTCTTAATTTACACCTCAAGGTTCGAATCTCCTTGTAGAAAAAATTGAATCGCATATTAAATGGAGTCCGGATATGGTGTATTGTTTCTAGCCGTTAACAAGTTTGTTCTAAATATTTTGTCAACATTGCCATGAATCTCATTATTTTTATAGTCTATTAGCCAGACCCGACCAGATTCGATCATGAATTCTTCATTAGTGACTACGACCTAATTGTTCATTTATTCGAAGGAATGCAAGAAGGAACGAACGCAGGGGCGCAGCCAGGAGAGGACCTGAGGGGTCTGGGCCCTCCCCGAGATTTCTCTGCATGTAAACTTCTCTACCTGTATCTCAGTAGATACACTTGAATTTAAGCCCATCTTCAATTTTATATTTAAAATAGATTAATTGTATTTATGGATACAGTCAATTTCCAGAACCTAATTGATTCTGCTTTCCAGCAAAAACATAATGATTAACCTTTTGAAATTAGAATAGGTACACATGAATATTTGCATCGGGACCCCCCCCTCGAAAGAAAATTCTGACTGCGCTACTGAACGAACGCAAAGTTATGTGCCCACTAATAACCTAATTAAATTGGTACTTAAAAACTAATAACATATAGTAGTGCCGTGGCTACGCTGAATGAATGCTGTCCCCCTCTGAAATATGACCAACGTCAAACAGAATTGTGAAAATTCAATGACCCCCATTGAAAAATCCTGGGCCCTTTTTAGCCCCCCTGTTTTCAAAATCTGGCGCCTTCACTGATCAAGTACAAGTCCGTAACGAAGCGCGGGGGGTTCGATGGGGTCCGGAGCCCCCCCCCTCCAAAATTTTCTGAAGTATTCTGAAAAAGTGTAACAATTACGTTTTTTGCAGTTCCGACAACAGTTGTCTTCGGTTGACAACCATCCCCCCCCGTCCCCCCGAAATTTTTCCTGGCTACGGCCTTGATCAAGTACACCGAGAATTTAGGTATTTCACTGGTTTTTGACTTTTTTTGAAGTTTTTCTCATGAGGAAACGATACTTCTTTCTGCTCAAAAGTGTATAAGTATATTTATAATGGCTCAACTAGGAAATTTCAAACTTCAGAGTAGGTTTTAGATTCGAATAGAAAAAGTTGAATTCGTAAGAAGCAGAAAGTGATCAATTTTTCAAATTTGAATTATCGTTGCTTACTTGAAGCTTCTAGAACTTTTACTACTACCATATCATAAATTGCACTCAATTTACTTCAAAAAGTACCTTCAACTTGACTGGATTCATTTTTCCAAGACCCAAGACAGATGATTTCACTTTTTTCTGAAACATGAACTCAACCTCCATATAGATCGCCAGAAATTTAAGTTCATATTTGGAAAGATGAGAGTTTTCAAGTTCAGAAACTTTATATTTCGGCATAGGCTAAAAACGAAGGCTTCAAATGAAAAATTTATATTTTAAACTTTTACAGAAATGAAAAACGATAAACCCCATAGATCGCCACAAATTTGCGTTAATAGTGTGAAAAGACAACCTCCTTAATATTTAGTTATTCAGGCTCCACTTCACAATTCAATTGAATGGTTAGAGGCGAAGACTAAACTTGTTTACTCACCCATATTAGTCTTCAATCAGAAATAATTTATTCCTTCCACACAAGTTCGTAAATTCTTCCTTCTTCGCCGAAATCAAAAACCACAAGCAAACATCACTTAACTCAACCTTCAACTCAACTACCTACTGAATCACTAAAACTAAACCCATCACATTATCTTCAAACCGATAGAGCGTATAAATGTATTTCAAATCATCACATTTTTCCGATTAATTATCTAGATGAAGTTAATTTCTGTCTCTTCAATTTGTGCGGGGTATCATATATCATATATGGAGGAAGTCGAATATCAACTGCTATTTCTGTTAGTGGCTATTCCAGTATTATCAGACTATCAGTTGAATTTTGAAGGTGAAACTGAACAACACGCATCGTAAATAAAATGCTCGTAGGAGACTCTAGTATGTAAATAGACAATGGACAAAGGTAAACGGTCAATCCATATTACGTTAATTCATTCGCTTTCATGCAAACCAGTTTTATGAAAGAAAACATTTGTTTCATATGAATTGGAGTATCTGGGAAAACGCTGAGAATTTCTGTAGTTTCACTCTTTATATCTCTTTCGATTTAATGCAATTTATAATGGTCATCATAATTTGCATTGCAAAGAAATAATTATTTAATCAACTACGTTATTAATGACAGCCTTAGACGAAGTCTAAGATGTCTAAGATGACAGCGCTCCGCTCACGAGTAAATACTTCGAGACCACTATAATAGTAATATAATATTACTAAATTAAAATTCTTGTGATCAACCCGTTGATCAAAAGAATTTTCCGTGGACCTACAAGATTTTTTCGTCGACAAAATTTTTGATTGAAATACATTCTTATTCTGCAGAAGACATAAAAAAGTGAATAAATTGAAAATTAAAACGGAAATAGTTATTTTTCTACGACCGCACCTAAATAGCTCCGAAAGAATCACTTTCTCGCGCACTTTTCGGGCAAGCAAATATTTGTTCAATTTGTGAATGAAAATACCGTTTTCGTCGACATAAACTCAAATCTCAGTTTAACGTACACGAAATTGATCATTATTGACCCATTTTACGCAAATTTATGGCAACTGGACCAAATCATACGGTGTCCCGGTGGTTGAATGTTTCGCAAAGTGTCATGAGTCGGGCTTGGAATAGGTTCATCCAAAACGACTCAGTAGCTTATGTTCATGGAGAAGGTCGGCAGCGCAGTACAACAGCTGCCCAAGATCGTGTTTTGATCCTCAATGTTAGGAGAAATCCCACTTACCCGGCGTCGCGGCTCTATAGATCACTGAGAGTTGCAACAGGAGTTCTAATTTCGAACCAGACTGTAAGACGACGACTACATGTTCGTGGTTTGAGAGCACGTAGGAGGGTACAACATCCCCGTTTGAATAGGGAACACCGGGTTCATCGACGGCAATCGCTGAGGAGCACCGCAATTGGACACTTGAAGATTGGAGCCGATGTTTATTTACGGATGAGTCTAGATTTCGTTTGGTCAACTCCGATAGACGTATTCTTGCTTGGAGGGAAAGAGGTCGAAGGTATGCAGAACAGTTTATGGTACCCACAACAGCTTTTTTGGCGGAGGTTCTATATGTGTATGGGGAGGCATTTGTTTGAACCAACGCACAGAGTTGGTTGCTCTGCAGAACACCACCATGACCAGCCAGAGATATCACGATAATTGTTCCGTTTGCGGCTGCCGTGGGCGAGAATTTCATTTTAATTGACGATAATGCCCGTCCACACCGTAGTCGTCTGGTTAATGCGCTAGAAACTCATGCTATTGATAGGATGGACTGGTCAACTCGCCGTCCAAACATGAATTGCATCGAACATGTCTGGTCTGAGATGTCTAGACAATTGTCAACCTTAGAACAACCGATCAATAACCTGGAGGACCTTTCTAACGCTTTACGGATATTTGGACGAATTTGCCCCAAAATTTTATAAATCGTTTGATCGAAAGTACATATGCCTCGTAGGGTAGAATGCTTGAGACGAGCTCGTGGGGGACCAACTAGGTACTAGCTTAACCGAAACTTCAGCCTTCTTGTGGTTTCATCATCAAATTTTTATGTTATTCAAACACAAAATTTGAGTGTTCCTAACAAAGTCTTTTTTCTCTCCAACTTTCCATTTTTTCATTCTTTCTCAAGTGAACCATATTATCAACTGAAAATATTCTGATATCTGACTAAATTTATAATCTTGGAGCGAATATTTCAGAAATAAATTTAGGACAAGTAAGTGATCCCTATCAATTGTTGAACAGTGTATGAACAAATCAATCAAAATATCTCGACTATTAGTCGCTGTCATTAATAACCTTGTGATTAAATAACTATTTCCGTATGTTATCGACACACTTCAATTCAATTTACTTTTACATACCTCATCCAGTTCGAATACAGGCGTTTGGATATAAAATGAATTGGTAATGACCGAAATGATCAGTCGTGAAAAAAATTTCATTACGAAGCATTTCCTTTGGAAACACGAATTGAAACTCATCAGTACATAAATCTCTTTATGAAATTCTTCAAGTATATATACAATATATAATATAGTGCCCTCGTTCTCTTATTTATAAACAATGAATCTTCATTTTCTCATTAGATGTATGTAATTTGAAAAATCTTATAGTTTGGATTCAGTCAACCAAGAGAAAGTTTGAGGCTTCCTATCAGCAGTTGGGCTTATTATAACGTTTATGATGCTGGGACCATCAGTTACCAGAAGTGATTCTTTTAGAGCTTTCTGTACCTGTGGAATAGTCTCACAGAAATGTCCCTTCCTGTTGAACATACTCAGCATCGCTTCATACTGAGTTGCGAAATTCAGTGTAGTTGGCGGAATTCTGAAATGAGAACTCACTTTTAATAATAATAATACAACAATGTATTCATTGTTTCCTTCCGCTATTCGCGAATTTCGATTTTCTTTGAAATTTGTACATGAAATGAAGTATCTAGGTTTGTAACTGGATCAGTCTTGATAATATTTTAACAAGCCTGAACGAACACAAAAGCTGAAAACACAAACTTGTCTTCTTTAAATAAATGTCAAAAAGACTCCCAAAGGTCTCTATGCCAAAAATATATCTCTCTGTTTGAGTGTTCCAAAGATTTCTTGGAGATTGATAGACATGTCAAAATAAAGTTCAAATTTCATTAAAATATATTACATATCACTAAACTTACAGTTTGTTGCATCTTCGCTATTCTGAATCTCTTCGAAAACTTCTTTCTCTACGCCACTATAGATTCCAGAATTATTTACAATAATAATCACAATTGGTAGTTTGTATCGAACCATTGTTTCTATTTCCATCCCAGAAAATCCAAAGGCTGAATCTCCTTCAACGCATATTACCTTTTTGGTAGGCTCATATTGACGACAGTAAAGTGCAGCAGCGATAGCAAAGCCTAATCCTACCTGAAAATGTAATCACATTTCAATTAAATATATGCCACTCCTAAGGCAGCCACTTTCCATAGGCTTAAGTAGTTGATAGTAAAAAGGTTGGAAATATCATTGAAGGAAAATTACGAGTATTTCGGATAAGAATCCTTCATTTTAGTTCAATTATCTTTTAGGCGTAGCATTTGCATTCAATACAGGTACTAAGAATACATTTGTGTTAAAAACTAGAGAGTCAGAGTAGCGAATTTTAAATAAGCCGTCTATTTTGAACAGCCTTTTTTGGATGTGGAGAAAAAGTTAATCCGCTTTTCCTTGTCGCTCACATCGTTGTTGAATGTTGAATTTGAAAATTAACAATAATATACTGTAACAACGAATTTGAAATCTGCATATTGTTTCACAACTGAAAAATTATTCAGCCCAAACTCTAGCTTACAGAAAATAATTCATAAAAGGTTTGAGAAAGGCCCTGAGCAGATCTATCCTCAAAATTTTGTATAGGACTTGAGCTATATTCATGATAGGTATATGAATGCAAAATCGCAAGCACGATCGGAATTATATTGTGGAAATTATTCAAAAAATGAAATATGTAAAATCAATGAATAAAAAAATAAATTCAGATGATGCGACCCTGTTGAAATTCTGCATGAACATTCAATATACGAGGCATGTTTTTTAAGTAAGTACCGTTTTGGAAATAAAAAAGACGTGTAAAGATATCGCAATAATTTCGTTTTCACATGCAAGCCTGTATCTTAATCTACTTAATTTCCGTGAATATTGACGCACTTGTCATAACGTGGCACCAGTTTTTGGATACCCTCCTCATAAAATTCTGCCACTTTGTCACAAATGTTTTGACTTCATTAGCAGACGCTGACCGCCCAGGTTTTCTTCAAGTGCAGAACAAATGGTAGTCGCTGGGTGCCAGATCAGGACTGTATGGAGAATGATCTAGAGTTTCCCATTTAAAATATTTGAGGAGATCTTTGGTCCGATTGGCCACATGTGGACGGGCATTGTCATGCAGATAAACGATACCCTTACTCAACTTGCCACGTCTTTTGTTTTGGATTGCACGACGCAGATTGTTCAAAGTCTCACAATTAGACGCTGCATTGATTGTTTCATTACGAGGCAGAAACTCCACTAGCAATACTCCTTTTCTGCCCCAAAAAACTGTACTTCACAATCAGCGGGACTGACGATTGTCGGAGGCATTTTAAACACTCAGTAAACAACGTATACAATGAAGAATCAGACCGTAATGGCGTCAGTGCGTAGGCAAGAGATGTAGGCAACCAGCGCGCATGCGCGGAACGCCGACCGTAGCGCTACGGCGGCGGAATCGCAAAATGGTACTTACTTAAAAAACATGCCTCGTATCAATCTTCATTCACAAAATAAATTTTACTCGAATCGGATATCTTGTTATGGAAATATAAAGATTCTCCATTTCAATATTCCAATTGAATTTTCTATGGTCCTGTTAACACTATGGCCACAAAATTTTGCATGAGGCCTATTATGAGCATCTTGTATGTGGCTGCAAAATTTCTTGTCGATTGGTTTCGTTTTGTCTGAGATATCGAATAACAAAAATTCGAGCGAGCGCTTAAAAACAAGGGGTCGGCTTAATAATACTGAGTTCTGAACCAAGGGAAGAATGAAAAAACTCACCCCCATAGTTCCAAACGTACCAGCATCAAGTCTATGCCTAGGAAGATCATTCAAAAGCATAGTTCTGCCAATATCCATTGTATTAGCACCTTCACTAACAATTATACAATTTTTAGGCAAGATTTCTTGGACGTGATGAAAGACTGTATAGTAATTCAATGGTGTTGTTGTATCCTTCGCCATAGCCTTCAAAAATCAAATGAAAAAAATGCAAATAATAGTATATTATGCAACGAGCGTATAATGATAGCTATTGTTTACGAGATGAAGTTTAGGCTACGAGCCGTAGAAGAGTGGCCAAGTCACCAAGTGAATACTAGCTATTATACGCGAGTAGCTCACTATACTTAATCCAGGACTACTGAATATATTTCTTGAAGATTTTAACATTTGAAGACCCTGAAAAGACCTTTCTATTACAAGTATTTAAAAAGTCAAGTTGACACCCATATTTGTTAGTTGGAGTACTTCAGCATACTGAAGAAATATCCATTTAAAGAATTTAATATCAAAGCTGAAGCTATGACGCATCTGCCAGCAGTGAATAATAATAACTCATTATTCACTTGTGATTAATGAGTATTATTATGGCCGAGCAAACAGACGTATCTAATGGGTGGGTTATTCAATAGTCGTGGATAAAAGATATTCATTACGGATCATACCTCAACACCTTTTTTGTTCCCTTCACATTTGACCCTCAGACGTTTCCACCACTGGCTACCATTGGCAAACACAAATTTAGCAGAACTCAGTCTTGCTGCTAACATAGTTACAGCAGGTTTTATATCGCTCTGAATGGCAACTGCTGATTTGATACTGTTATTCATCTCTTCTGCATTCACATCGACTTGAATGACCTTCACATCTGGAGAAAACCTAGGTGGTCTGCCAAAATGCAAAATCCAGTTCAACCTCGCACCTAGCAGAAGTATAACATCTGCTTCTTGTAGAGCTAAAGACCGAGCTGGAGCAACGCAGTTTGTAGAATTGTCTGAAACTACCCCTTTACCCATTGGAGTGGCAAGGAAAGGGAGGTTATTTGATTCCACAAGTTGAAGTATTTCTTTTTCAGCCCTCGAATAGGCTGCTCCTTTTCCAATGATAACTAAGGGTTTCTGTGCGCCTTGCAGCAGCTTAGCTGCTTCTTCTATGAGTTGAGGGTTTGGAAATGTAACTGGAGGTTCAGGACATATGTACTGTTTGGGAACAGCATCTTCAGGAATACGTGCAGCTAGTAAGTTTCCAGGGAAGTCTAAATATGCCACACCAGGTCTACCATAGGTTGCAAGTCGTACAGCCTTCTCGACGTGCATTGGTATCAAATGAACACTTGGAGGGCGGGCTGAGTACTTGCAATAGGGTCTAGACAGCTCTACCTACAATATAAATGTTATAGTGTTTTGACTCAGACTTTCTTTTGTCTAAGGTTTCGAATAAGGACTAAAACGTTTTACAGGAACGCAAGTAATTAGAAACTATGAAAGTATAGAATAATATTAATCTATTAAAATCAACCCATATTAAAATCATACTTTGAAGCTAATCACTCCAACGTCCAAAGAACATTCGAGGTGGTAATAGAGAGTTATCGAAGCCCAAATAGAGGCTTAACATTATAAAAGGATTCTGTGATAAAATATCCTTTTCCGCCGACCTCGAAATAAAAGGTGCTTTTAATGTGTACGAAATTGAGTATTAATGACCCATTTTAATGCTCACTTTTTAGCCATTTTAATGTCCAATCCTCATGGCAACCGTACACAAAGTATTCAGAAAACTACGAGAATGTCAAAACTCTACTGGAACATAGAAACATAGAAATTCCATTACGCCAAATGTATGTCTTGTGCGAATTGAGAATGTATTTTAATCAAGAATGTATACAGTATTCATGTTGAGATCGTCGGAAAAATCTTGTAATAAACTCGGTTATTAATCGAGCGACTAATGCTCTCGAACTATTAACGCGTTCGCTCCGCTCACGCATTAGAATATCTTGACCATTAGTCGCTGTCTTTAATAACCTAGTTTATTAAATAACTATTAACATTGTTCTGACATTTAGTCTATCGAAACGACTTATTTTCTGCTAACTTTATTAAAGCATTTACATTATTTTGAAACTTGTGACAATTCATGTGTTGCCGAAGATACTATATTGACATATCCGGAAAATAGAATTATTTGGACCAAAAGACAAATTCCTGGAAGTCTGAGAGTCCAATAAAACTTAATATTTTCGAGAGTGTTGCGTACAAATGCAGAATTTTTATAACTAATTTCATATAAATTGTTAAAAAAGTTCGTTGCTATAGTAATGATCAACTGTATTTTTCTAAATCATACTTCCTGGTCGAGTAGTACGTACTTTCCGTACTATAGACCAGGAAATGCAAATTTCTTGAAGAAAAAGGGCGGTTGCCAAAAAATAATTTCTTTCCGCCGACGTCGAAATAAAAGGTAATTTTAATGTGTATGAAATTGATCATTAATGGCCCATTTTAATGCTCAATTTTTTTGGCTATTTTAATGTGCAATCCTCATGGCAACCGTTCACAAAGTATTCAGAAGCACTACGAGAAATGTCAGAACTCTACTAGAACATATAATAGATACATAGAAATTTCATTATGACAAATGCATGTCTTGTGCAAAATGAAAATGTATTTCAATCAAGAATTCATACATAATTCATATTCAGATCGTCGGGAAAATCTTGTAATCAACTCGGTTATTAATCAAGCGACTAATGGTCTCGAACTATTAAAGCTTTAAAACATGGTTGACCATTAGTCGCTGTCTTTAATAACCTAGTTGAATTAATAACTATTATTGAATGAAATTATTCATTTCTCACTTATTTCCATATTTCAGCATTCATGAAGGAACTCTTCGTCAATATTTCCCCCAATCATATTACTACGTCCTCTTCAGTTAATTTAAGACATTTATTTTCGATCTCGCTATTAATTTTTTCCACAAATTTTTCACAATATACGAAATCTAATGCTCTACTGACTCTCTACTGCTAACGAATTTCAAATTGATCATTGCATCGAAAAAAACATAAAATAACCCAATAGGATGAGAGAACCGTCAAAACAAGGGATCTTTTATTCAAATACGGTCGTCCTTTATTTGTGTTAGTAAGGGAGGCCTGTATTTTATTAAAAGCCATCTTAAAATCTATCTTTGATGCGCATGAGCAGATGTTAAAATAAAGGAAACTTTATATAATTTGGGCCTCTATTTGCGTTTCGATAACTCTCTAATAACCGATTTGGAAATTCACATCGAAAACATACGATATACAAGGCGTCAGACAGAGAATTCTTCCCTCCAGTTGCACAGATGAATAGGCGAGATAATCAAGTGCGATAACTGAATGAATTCAACTGTCTCACTGCAATAATCTAGTCTTGTCTCTCTCTTATCGCAGTATGGTAGGGAACCCGCACTGCACGTATAGAATTTTTTAATTTGTCAGGCTGCCCGTAATACTCGATTCAAGTATTTACTGTTGCCTACCATACTAAAGAATTACGCTCCTCTGAACGATAAGAGAGAGACAAGACTAGAATGATGAAGTAAGACAAACTGAATTCAGTGTGTTACAGCAAGTGATTGTCTCGACTATTCACTGAGCAACTGGAGGGAAGAATTCTCTGTCTGATGCATTGTATATCGTATATTTCAGATGTGAATTTCCAAACCTGTATAGATAGCTATGTCGCCCTATTGGAGCTCATCTGTATGGAGAATATCTCTGAATGAAAGACTTCGATCTGGCGCTCATCTCTGAGTATAAACAGAAAAAAAACGCCATCTCTGGGGATCCCTACAAAAACCTTCCTCCAATTCATGAACTTTGAACGAAGTAGCGAGATGTTCATCGGGTATCATTCAAACTGACGGTAGTCTAAATATGCGGATTTTACCTTCAGTCGATGGAGTTGAAACACCCGGCTTATCGTCAATAGATACAAATAAGGATTAATACATTTATAGGGTTTTCATTGTTATAGTGTTTAACTGACGACTAATCTTATTTTACCTGAGGTGGTATGGTTTCTTGAAATCCGCCAATTCCTTCGTGGTCCTGAGGTGCGGATCCTCCTATAACCAGGAGTGGCCAGCAATTAACTTGAGCATTCGCCATTCCACCAAAGGCGTGGATCAATCCAGGTCCAGATACAACTAGACAAGCACCTGGTTTTCCTGTTAAGTAGCCTATAGCCTGTGCTGCGTAACATGCGGCTTGTTCGTTGCGCATGCCTACGTAGTGTATACCTGCTGACTGGAGAGCCATTCCAAGTTCAATGACAGGAATACCGACGATTCCGAAGACGAATTCAATACCCTAGGAAAATGATAATGTTTAACTGAAAGGTGTTAGCGTGTTGCGTTGCTTATTTTCAAGATGTGGAGTCAATCGAAGTCTCAGTTCGCTCCAGGACGAATTTTAAGGAGGTCATCTGTTTTCACGGAAACTTTTGATGATGTACGATAACTGATATTGAGAGATCTCATGTGACCTACCATGAGATTGAGACAACCTAAGTTATGAGTGAGGCCAGGGCCTATTGCACCAAAATACAGGGTTATCCATTTTGCGGTTTCAAAAGTAAACTTAAATAAAACACATAAAAATATTTTTATCATGATATTTCTTTTTTATTATAAAGTCTCACACTCACTGCTACTTCAACGGAGTTACGAACCGTTGAAGAAAGTAGAACATATCTTTAGAGGATACCCTCCAAAGATACATGTCCTTCGGGCCGTCCAGTCCTACTGAGAAGAAATATCAGAAGCAATATGGAAGCAGTCCTGAGCCAACAAATCCAGATCCCAGAGCAGATCAAGAAAATGCACTCCAACATGAAGAAGGATTCCAAGAAAAGGAAAACGCCAGAGTATTTGAAAAAGAAGACCGATGAAATAGAGGAACTATGGAACACATTCGAAGCAAACCACGATGAATTACTAGAGGGCCTACCAGAAACACACGAATACCACGTCAAGAAATTTTACGATCAAGCCGCTGCTATACACAATGATGCCATGGAACATCTGAACAAATGTCGCTTGGAAATAACCGCAGAAACACCCTCCGGAAAAGCAGGCACGATCCGAAACAAACTAGAACTTCAAATTGCGGAATTTCATAAACAACTAACCAAGATTTGGACCCAGTACGAATCCAATCAAAAACCCTACCGCTTTCAGAGAGAAGCAGTCCAGACTCAATGGAAAATTATCTCGGAGTCCTTTCAAGAAATCCAATTAAATGATATTGAAATGAGCCAAGATCATCTGTTTCAAGAAACTTATTCAACTGTACATGACGAATACGAAGAGATTATGAAGAAATTCGAAGACGATGAACAACCAGAAAGAACTACACTACAAGGACGTCCCAACCTTCCGACATTGCCTACAGTATCAATTCCAATATTTTATGGAAACTACGAAGCATGGCCAGCATTCAGAGACATATTCCTGCAACTCATACATTATAATAAATCGATTGGGGATGCTGAGAAAATCCAACATCTAAAATCCAACGTTCAAGGGGAAGCCGGTAAATTAATTCAACATCTTTCGAACACTGCAGCGAACTATGCAGGAGCATGGTCAATAATTCAGGAGCGATATGAAAACGAAAGAATTTTATTTCGCAAATGCATGGATGCCATATTAGCCCAGCCCATCCTCCAGCAGGAATCAGTACAAGGACTTAAGCTACTTCACGACTTGACAAAGGAAAATCTGAACGCAATCGAAAACATGGGAATCAACGTTCAAGAATGGGGTCCGATAATAACGCATCTCCTAGAATCCAAAATGGACCCTGAATCCCGCCGTGTGTATGAGACCACCTTAAAGGAACCGAAGAAAATACAGAAGCTAGAAGATGTACTGTCTTTCATAGAACGACGATTCCAAGCGTTAGAGGGAGGCAAAACACCAGCTAAAAAATGGGAACCGATTAGAAAGCACCATCCCTTTGAATCAAGAAAGACATGGTCAGCTAACACAGCTCACCTACAAACAGCCAAATGCCCATTATGCCAAGCACTGCGAGCCTGCCAGAACTACTTAGCAATGACCGTTAAGGAAAGACTAGACTACATAATTCAAAACAAAAGATGTCACAATTGTCTAGGACCACACCGAACAAGTTCTTGTTTGAGCAAAGTTACGTGTTTCAAATGCAGAAAGTATCATCATACAACACTTCACAAATCTACTACTGGCAGCCAAAGTCGTAGAACCAACAACAACAACAATCAAACAAACTGGAGAGCTACAGCAACCACTTTTCGCCCACAACAGAGTACCCAATCCGAAGCGACACAATTTTCAACACAAAGAAACATCAGCAACAATGGACAAAATAGTTCCAATATGCAACTGGTACGAAACGAAACCATAGGGACGATCAACGGAAATAATGCCTATATTACTACAGGAAATAAGGAATCTCCGAAAAGGCAATTGCATTCGGTTGCACTACTCGCTACAGCATACGTCAGAGTTAAATCAAGAAATGGGACACTACAAACAATACGATGTCTAATTGACCCAGGATCGGAAGCATCGTTCATATCAACAAACGCGGTGCAGATACTCAAGTTGCAGAAACACAAGAACGAAGCACAAATCATTGGCATAGGTCAGTCTCAATCAGGGTCATCGCAACACATGGTATTCTGCGAGGTCAGACCAAGGTTCCAGAGTTCATTCATGATAAACGCAGCGTTGCATGTACTCCCACGAATTTCCAACTCAATTCCGAAAGAAAAAATTCACAACAGTCTCATTGCGGAATGGAATGATATACAATTCGCAGATCCATATTTCTCAAATCCTGGACCAATCGACATGCTTTTAGGAGTTGATATATACAAAGATATCATTTTAGATGGAGTAAGAAGATCAAACAATGGGATAACAGCGCAAAATAGCGAAATTGGATGGTTACTATACGGAAATGTGAAGAATATAAGTCCATCACTTCAGATAACCAGTTTAACTATCACTATCAATGATGAGCAGTCATTATCAAGATTCTGGGAATTGGAAGAAGCTGCAGACGAACGACAATGTTCACCTGAACATGAGCTTTGTGAGAGACATTACCAGAGCACTCATACACGAAATCGAGATGGATCATACACAGTCAGACTTCCCTTCAAAAATGATTCTGAAAATTTGGGATCGTCCAAAAAACAAGCGGTAGCGCGCCTGCTGCAAATCGAGAGGAAATTCGAAACCAATCCAATCATGGAACAGAACTACAAGGAATTCATTCGCGAATACATAAAATTAGGTCACATGAAAACAGCAGAAGCTCAACCCCTCCATGGCATTCAAGTTTTTCTACCACATCAGTGCGTCATAAAGGCAGACAGCACTACTACTTCCACAAGAGTTGTTTTCGATGGATCGGCAAAAACAAGCACAGGATATAGTCTCAACGATATTTTACACTCAGGTCCTAAGATACAACAGGATCTCACTGACATTCTCATCAGATGGAGGAAACATCGAGTCGCCCTCACTGCCGATATCGAAAAGATGTACAGGCAAATCAAAATAGCCGAGGAAGATCAACCATACCACAAAATAGTCTGGAGATTCTCAAAGGATGAACCAATACAGGAATTTCAGTTAACCACTTTAACTTATGGCACGGCCCCAGCAGCATATCTGGCAATACGCACCCTACATCAATTAGCTGAAGACGAAGAGGAAAATTTTCCAAGAGTCGCTCAGATCGCTAAAAAGGATTTCTACGTAGACGATTTACTCACAGGGGCGGACAGCGTCGAGGAAGCTGAGCAATTGAAGAAAGAAATTACTGAACTAATGAAAAAGGGAAAATTCAATCTTCGAAAATGGAAAATGAGCGAATACCCACAAAATGGGACAGATGAATTCATTCTAGGTGACAAATATGAACAAAATACTACGAAAACACTAGGCATAGTATGGAATACAAATAGCGATAGTCTGCTCTATAACATCAAATCACCTGAAATTGAAGCGAACACCAAAAGACGCATGCTTCCCAAATTGCCGCAATATTCGACCCACTTGGTATGATATCACCAATAATTATACGAGCCAAACTATTGATGCAAGAAATATGGAAATCTGGACACGATTGGGATGTTACTCTTCCGGAAGAAATTCGTAAAGAATGGGCGAAACTGACTCAAGAACTTCCAACGCTTCGTGAAATATGCATACCAAGATGGATACAACACAAAAAGGGTTCAAAGATGGAAATTCACGCTTTTTGCGATGCTTCTGTGAAAGCATACGGTGCTGTGGTTTACTGCAAAACTATCGATGACAGCGGGCAGGTCCACGTCAGTCTCTTAGTATCCAAATCCAAGGTGGCCCCCATAAAAAACAAGAAAACTCTTCCAAAGCTAGAATTGTGTGGAGCCGTTCTATTAGCAAAGCTCGTACACAGAACAATCAAAGCCCTAGACATTCAAGAAATCCCTGTGCATGCATATTCCGATTCGACGATTACACTAGCTTGGATAAATGCTGATGCCACAAGGTTACCTGCGTTTGTTGACAACAGAGTTCGAGAGATAAAACAATTAATTGGCAAGGTGAAATGGTATCACGTTCGATCAGAAAACAATCCCGCTGATTTAATAACGCGAGGAATAACGGCATCAAAACTAATTGGTAACAAATTATGGTGGAATGGTCCAGATCAACTGAGTCAAAACCCCACAGATATTCAGGAGATGATACAAAGCTCAACATCTGCTAACGCACTAGACACCTCAAAAAGTATAAATAGTTTGACTACAACCACCATTGAAGAAAATCCATGCATACAAGATACTGTGGATATCTTATTACAGAAATTTGAATCATGGGAGAAAACCATAAGAGTAACAGCCTACTGCCTGAGGTTCAGCAACAACTGTCAGAAAAAACACAAAGCTACAGTATTCCTGTCAAGAGACGAACTACAACAAGCCACACGAATACTTCTACGAAAAATGCAATATAACGAATATTCGTCCGAATTCAAGGATTTAAGCAACGATCGACCTCTGAGTAAAAAAAGTAGTATCTTGAGTCTAAACCCCTTCCTGGATAACCAACAATTGATGCGGGTAGGAGGACGTCTGCAAAATTCAGCGCTAAGATACGATGAGAAGCATCCTATCATTATACCCAATAGTAGCCCAGCAACAGAGAAAATAATAAGAAATGCCCATCATACTACGCTTCATGGTGGAATTCAGCTAACCCTCGCATACCTCAGACAGCAGTACTGGATTCCCCGAGGAAAAGATAAAATAAGGAAGATAATACGAGAGTGCCACATCTGTTTGAGGCAGCAAGCACAAAGTCATATTCAATTAATGGGATCACTCCCAGAGCCAAGAGTCACACCAACTAGCCCCTTTGCTCACACGGGGGTAGACTATGCTGGACCCATAGCAATACGAATGTCTAAGGGAAGAGGAAATAAGTCCTACAAAGGGTACATCGCCATCTTCATTTGCTTGACCACTAAAGCCATTCATATTGAAGCAGTTAGTGATCTGACGACAGACGCATTCATCGCCGCATTCAGACGATTCACAGCTAGGCGAGGTCTCTGCAAAAACTTGTACAGTGACAATGGCACTACATTCATTGGGGCAAAAAACAAAATCGAAAAATTGTTTCGACAAGAAATTCCCGAGAAGGATATTGAGCAAACGCTGTCCAGAGAATTCATCAAATGGCACTGCATTCCTCCCCTGAGTCCACATCACGGGGGATTGTGGGAGGCCGGAGTAAAATCTATTAAGTTCCACCTCAAGAGGGTCATAGGCGAGAACACACTCACTTTCGAAGAAATAACGACAGTCCTATATCAGATAGAAGCTTGCCTGAACTCCAGACCTTTGATCCCAATCGATGAACAAACGTCTGAAAGCGAAATTCTAACTCCAGGTCACTTTCTCATCGGAAGACCACTACTCTCTTTGCCAACATCCAACACACTCGAGGAAGATAGTTTTCCCCATAGTTATACTAATAAATGGAAAACCATTCAGAAAATCAAAAACGACTTCTGGAAGAGATGGTCCAGCGAATATCTGTCACGACTACAACAACGTACTAAATGGAAAAAAGTAGAGGACAACTTAGCAAATGGAGATATAGTGCTGCTTAAACAAGAAGATATCAACCCAAATAAGTGGCCCCTAGCGAAAATAACAGAATGTCACCCTGGAAATGATGGATTGGTACGAGTAGTAACGGTGACGACTGCGGAAAAGAAGAAATTCAAACGGCCCATCACCAAAATATGTAAATTACCCGTTCGACAGGAAGAAAACTGCCAAGGGTCATCAGATAAGAAGAAAGAAAACAGGAGCTCACTGCGCATAGGCACTTTTCTCACTACTCTGCTCATTTGTAGCAATATTGCGGTGACTCAAGCAAACTACACCATACAGCAACTCAAACCTGGATTATACATCGAACACTTGGGGCATGGCTACACGAATGGAGGAAAATTCAGACTTGAGCTGAAATTCCCATACTCTCAAATGGAAAAGGATCGACAGAACGTAAATCGTACCGTAGAAGAATTCAACAAATTTTGTGCGCTTACAAAGGGTATATCAGAAAGCGCACATTGTCCAGAATTCACTCACCATCTTCTAGAAATGAAAAGAGAAATTACAATGGCCATGGATAGCTTAGAAAACTCCCCCAGACTGAAACGAGGATTATTCGGTCAATTTATGACGTCAGTGTTCGGGGTGAACGATGAAGTCTACAGAGACATAAACTCCCTGGACGAAAATCAACACAGACTTATTCATACGGTAAATCAACAATCCAAGCTGATGATATCGAGTGTGGCCACTATTGAGGAAACAGAAAAAAGGATTAATCTGAAACTTGAAAGTTTTCGGAAGAAGTTCAACGAAGGGCTGAAAGTAGTGAATCAAATGAACGCATGGTTTCGCTCTACTGACCACCACGGTCTAAACATACACTCACTAACCATATTACAACTCGCTCAGAATTACCTTCAGGAGTTGCAGCTCAAGTACAAGAAACTAATGGACGTCCAGGGTCACAAAAGTACCATCTCTGAATTCTTGAGCACCAGTGAAATCCGAAGAGAAATACAAAAGGCAACGGCGAAACTACCATCCCAGCTCACCATTATAGAACAGCCAACGGCAAACTTGAGGATGTCCCGTTCACAGAATGAAATGAACATTCAAGTATTTTTCCATATTATCTACAGCCAAAAATTCGACGTAGTTCAGACTACAGCTGTCCCAAGAAAAATCACCAACGATACGTTCATTGAGATCTACATAAGCCACCCATACCTAGCGATGGAGTACAATGTGCAAAAGTATTTTGAGCTCAGCAGCGAACAATTCGAACAAGCTATACGCATCAGCCAAAACGAATATATTCTCAACCCGTCCATAATTAGAGACATGGAAAATGATCCGAATTGCATAATTGACGAAATCTACAATCGCACGGAAAAGTCAACTTGCAGAAAAGCCAATATACAAGTTAATGACATAAAATGGAAAGAATTACGCAAGGAAAATACCTGGCTTTTCGTAACCAATAATCCCCGAAGAATTGCCGTAATATGCAACGGAAAACGAGAGGACACCACTTTGAATGGAACTGGAGTTATTCATTCTACATCAGGATGTACTATTCAAACCAAGAAAAGCACCCTGCACGCCTACACGAGAGATGAAACATCCATAATAACCACGTTCAACAAAGAGGTCCCCCCTAACATTCTTTCATTCAAAAATGAAAAGGACAACGCGGACATAGCACTAGAGCCTTCTTGGAAGGACCCGGATATGCTGGATCAACTTCTCATTGACCGGAACGAGTTAGAAAGCCAATTCGAAACTCCCTGGAAGAGCATAACCCTTCATACTTCCATTACAAGCTTTGCAACTACACTTGCTGTCATACTTATAGCAATCACTATTTACGTAGGGCTGAAAAGGCTCACAGCACGCTACGAAAAAACCAGCAAGGAGGGATCACCGACCAGGGAAATACCTCAACCAGCACCGAGAAGCCAAAGACCTGCCGAAAGTGCATCACGTTTTGAACTTGAACCTATTTATTCACGAGTTCAAACTCAAAACACAACATCAGTTTAGTATTACGTCAAGAAACCTGATAGCTTACTATGCCCACATCAACTACCTGGAATCCGGTGGCATAGTAAACTGGACGACCACAATACTGAGAGCTGCCTTCTTCACTTCAAGGGCCCCCCGGAGTATGTTTAATGTGAATTAAACATTGAAGAATATTCAGAAAAATCGCATTTAAAAATCATGAATTCAAATTCCATGGAAAATTACCAGGAAGCAGTAATCGACATCATGCATGCAATATACAATATCTAGGCCAAATAATGTGCGAATTGTGCAGATTCTAGCAACTCCGTAAGGCGCCCGATGACGAAAACTGTGTGTCGTCACAAATAATATATAAGCTGTGATCATTTAATTCTTAACAACATTTTTTTGTTCAAGTTTTTGACGTGAATATATTATTCAAACTCCACCGCGAGTTTTACTTGGTTTGTAGTGGATTTACAACCCTCTACTCACCACAACTTACTCACTGCTACTTCAACGGAGTTACGAACCGTTGAAGAAAGTAGAAACATATCTTTAGAGGATACCCTCCAAAGATACAGTTTGAACGTTGACATTGTGTGTGAAACACTACATCATTTAAATGACAACCACCCGAACTGTTGGAAGCATCGATTCTTTTGAGGTAATTTTCAACCACTTTTTGTCACATATTGGGCAGTATCTCAGCCATAACTTGACGAATATTGGTTTTTAACTACTCAAGAGTTAAAGGTTTATCTGCACAAACACGGTCTTTCGCGTAGCCCCACAAAAAAAGTCAAGCAATGTCAAATCGCATGATCTTGGTGGCCAGTTGATATCGCCGTCCACCACCGGTTGTTCAAGCACCCATTCGACGTATCCACGATGTTGATGTGAATGGTCGGCTGACTTCAGTTGGTAAGTGAGCTGAATTTTATATGGGTGTAGTTGTAGATCTTAATGCAAAATATGCCATAATGTGCCGCAAGACAGTCTTAATTCCTTAGAATGACGAGGAATCGACAGATTCGGGTCTTCGGCAACACTTTCACTTACAGTAGCGATATTTTCAGTGGTACGAGCAAAACGATGATGCACAGGGCTTACAATATCTGTAAACCGATCCAGTCTCTTCAAATTTCTTCACAATTTTACCAATTGCTTGCGTAGTTGGACGATTATGTAAACCAAAATCTGCTCTTAAAGCACGATATGTGGCTGTGGCAGAATCGCCATTTTTGTATTAGGTTTTTACAATTTTCATGCGTTGTGCGATAGTCAAGCGATCCATTTTCATAAATGTCAGACTTTCAACTGAACCAAAAAATTTTTTTAAAAAACTTCGTTTGACAGATGTCGAATTCCAGCCCTATACTTTTCAAACCGCGAAATGGATAACCCGTTACTTCGCAACTTTTCACTTCGCACTTTGCATTCTGACAAATTTCAAAAGTGAAAATTAATTATATTGCACAAAATTCCTTCCAATATTTAATTCCTGTGAAGTGATTCTCACTTTGCACTTGACTTTTCAAATTACACTTTTCAATTATGGATGCGTTTCGTGCAATGGTATTCATTTGAAAAGTGAAAAGTACAAAGTGAAAATTTGCAAAGTATTTAGTGCAATAGGTCCCAGGGACCTATTGCACCAAAATACTTTTCACTTTGCATTCTGACAAATTTCCAAAGTGGAAATTATTTATGTTGCGCATAATTTCTCCTAACATTTGATTGTGTGGTTTTCACTTTGCACTTCACTTTTCACATTCGTTTTTCAATTTTGAATGCGTTTGGTGCAACGTAATTCATTTGAAAAGTGAAAAGTTGCAAAGTATTTGGTGCAATAGACCCCACTGCCCCCATTCAATTTACATGAACATTTGGCTGTAGAATAATTTGTTTGCAATAGATCCCACTGTCGCCTCAGGAAGCATCTCTTGAGAATGGGATAATCGGACAGTTACGAGTGTAGGTTCTGTGGGGAGGAGGAAGAAACCCCCATTCACATAATCACGGAATGTTTTGGCATTGCGAGCCTGAGAAGAGAAAGCTTTGGGCGAGAAACTTGTACGAGGGAGGAACTATCCTCGTTGAAGACTTCGCAGATATAAGGGGGCACAATAGACCTTGAGGTCGCAGTGAACTGTAACCCCTTTTTCAAACTAAACTAACAAGACTAATCCCACATAATGGGTCAGTCGTTCCAAAAGAGGCTCGTGTTGATCGGTTGAAAGAAATTTTCCTAAAATACGATATCGATGCTACGAAACACACCTAGGTCATCGTGCCAAGTGACGAATCATGGTTTCGCCAAATCCAACAAAAAAAGTTGCTCGCGCGTACTCAAGAAGTCGATTTGAACCATTTGCCGTATGGTCCTAACTTGACACTCATTGACTTTTTTCATTTTCGTACGTAAAAAATAAACCACGTTTTTCAACACCAAAAGAAGCAGTTGATGCTTTTAGAATGCATGTTTTGGAGATCACTCAATCAGGCTAACGTACTTCGACAATTAGTTCAAACACATGCAGAAGTAATTTTCGATTTTTCATTTTGATTTTTGTTCTCTAATCTCAAAATATAGGAGGCTACTCCCGTATGAGCTATTATTGTTATATCAAATAATTGCACCTGTGTATTTCTTGATTTCGTATCTAAAGGGTTTTCCAATGAGAGGAAGGCTATTGAATAGCCTGCTATTTCGGTAGATGTCACGTTTCAAGCTGTCATTTTTTGATATTTGACAAACAGAAACTACGTCATTAATAAAAATGGATCGATACAAGCTTCAAGAACGCATTGAAGTTATTAAAATTCACTATAAAAATGGTGAAAATTTGGCAGAGACGGTTCGTAAAACTCGAACCGATCATTTATATTGAAAAATGGCATTTTTCTTTGAATATCGAAATAACACCTCTTATTGGAAAACCCTTGGGCAATCAGTCTCAGTATAGACGAAAACAATAAGGATGCGCGAGCATTGCTATTGTAATAGGTATATTGTATAACTATTGAAAGGACGAATGAATAATTAAATTGTTTATTGACACTCTTTGGTATAGGGATTATAACACACAGGATGTAGAAGTCGGAGGAAGTGCTAATTTCTGATAAAATTGAATAAAATGAATAAACGATATTCAATATTGGGTAAATGCATTAGCAAGATATTTCAATTTTCAATACCCAATTATCATTTTAATCATTATGTCGTAGTATTCATTCGTTGCCATTCATAAATTTCTTTTAAATATTGATTCTTTGTGGGAAGCAGGAAGAGGTTAATTCTATCGAAATGAATATTGATATTGTTATCAAAACATTCTTGTTTGTTTTTGCTATTGCTTCGGAAAAAAGTGCAATAGAAATATCATCTGTTTCAAAGGGATCTGAAGGAAATGTTGTGAAAAAACTATAAGACAAACCAATCCTGATTAACCTAAATACAGAGACTGAAGAATATAATTGTTATATGAACTAGGTATAATAACTCCAGGAATTTAACCGTTTCGTAAGTATTTATGTTGATTTCATGGAGTTTCTTGAGAGATCGACATTCAGCTAATACTCTAATGTATATCATATTTTGACACATTATAAACCTAACCAATAATTATAAAAATAATACTTTGTTAGGTCATAAAATAAAAACTTTCACAATATTTCCGTGGGATTTTAGATTACGTAGGAATTTTTTGTACTTCCACTCTTTTACGTGTAGCAAAACAGGATTATCTACGCCTATGGTTAGCAACAACCGAATCTTCATGTTACAGGTGTTACGCTTTTCAGGTCCAGTTACGAAAATCTCCAAATCGAGCAAGAGTCTCCTAATTTAATAGAACTCTTTTTGGCGTCATAGAGCATACATAAATGAATAAATACATTCACTATTTTATAGAATGCGGCAGATTGATCAGATAAACAATAAAAATTCAATACTCAATCACTCTACAGTTATCGTTATCCCATTTTATAGCTGGGACTTAGGATCACTCAAGTCCCAGCTATAAAATGACGCTCAACTGTTACAAATTACCCTCTTTGTAACAACTACTAAAAACTCATGTTGACAAGCTAACCTCAAATAAATCTAATCAATGAATCATATTTTCAAACTTTCGAGTTTTTTTGGAAACTTCATTGCTTCGCACTCAAACATTTTTCAAAATTTACCTGTTCTCTCAAAGCGTTGGCCAGCACAGCATTTCCATCGATTTCTTCCATTGTTACGAATAATGTAACGAGTTACTTTTCTTCTAAAAAGAAACACTGTTCTCACAAGTTCACTGCTTTAGACAATAATTGCAATTGTTGCACTGAAAAACCTTGCTCCTTGAAAGTTAGCTGAAAATGCAGCAGAAAACACTTGAACTGTGAGCTCTCACGGCAGGAAATCGAATAATATACGTAAACATTGGAAAAGTTCAGAGTACACAAAACAGTGGCGTATCTACCGATTCAAGGCTGATTTCAACTGAATTTAAAATCTCTATTCGTTGATAACCCATTAGAATCATACTCAAGATATTTTACTGAAGGGCCGAAATTGTAGTAAATCAGTTCACAGACTGGCCTAATAACTGCCTGTGCGTTAGAGAATATTAATAACGGGCTTTATTGGTTGATTCTACCTTGTAGTTCAACCTTCGTTATTATTTGTCATACGTTTTTTATCATTATTCCAAAATTGAATTCGATATTTACAATGAAATACCACTATTAAATCTATGGGGGATGATAACCCGTCAATAGGGTCCTGTAGCGGTCCTAGAAGAACAGGAGATTTGAAAAATCATCACTTGGAATGCCAGACCTGGTTTGAAACACCCTCCTAGCCCAAGAGCATGAATTAGGTTTTTTTTCTTCTTCTTCTTTTCTGTGCGGTGCCTTACCGGCCGAACTGAGGCCTAGTGGCCCATTGTTCACCCGCATCGTTCTATACGCTTGCTTGCATTTCTAGGTTCCAATGAAGCCCTCCTTGAATTGTTCAAATAAGATGACTTATGAGTTCCACAAGCTTGATTGTGCAATGAAATTTGGTTTTATGCATAGTGTTCACGGAAATTTATATAGAAATAATAACATTTCAGTATTCGTGCTTATGTTTTGTGAATTCAAACTCTAGTGTATGCTGTGAAATTAAAATTTTGAAACTTAACAAGAATAATAATCATAAAGATGTATCGCCAGAAAAGCAAAACAAAATACATCAATTTCAAAACGGATATACAATAGCACGGGCCATATCGGAGAAAGCCGGGGAATTCCATGAAATGAATACTTGTTATATCAAATATATATTTTTATTTGTGTTTTATGTCCACCTAGTTATAATAAATAGCATATACAATGAAAAATCATTATTTCATGTTGAATACTTGATCATTCATGTTGCTTTTGTGCCTTCATTTCCTTTATCACTTGCTTCGGCCTCTTCTGTTTCTGCCGGTAATTGATTCCAACTTTGCGTTTCTGTCGATCCAAAAATAATGAAAATGATACCAGTTATGATGCCGATAGCACCACCAATACAAAAAATAATGGCCCATTGGCCGATGGTGTTCTGAAATTGATTGAAAAATTTATTTCAATTTTTTATAACAACGCCCCAAACTGAAATTTTGGCCTAAGAGAAATGTGCCCAGGCCCAAGTCTGCCTGTCGAGACATTACGAGGGAATCAGAATTTGCATTACCTCTTATGCCTCAATTACACTCAGCCCTCCTCACTGTCACTCGCGTTGTCTGCAATAATTCCCGAAATACTTTTGCAGCAATATCTGAAGCAGTGAACATTTACACTCTGCCGCAACATTTCCCTCGCGACCAAGTGTCGGCAACGACGAACCAAGAAATTCCACAGCAACCTTGTTAAATTCAATCACTTTCAGCAGTCCACGCTGCTGTTCCTTTGACTTCCGTACGAAAGACCGCCAATTCAGGGAGCGTACAGCAACACGAGTGGCAATGTGAGGAAGCAGAGAAGTGTTGTGATTACATTCAGCCGCTGCCCACTTCCCTGCTCCATGCTGTGGAAGTGAGCTGAGTGTAATCGGGGTGTTACAGTAACATGGTACTAAGTCAAAATAGAAACAAGCAACAGGGGTCTCACTCTCACAAGTTTATTGTTCAAAAACACGACCGGTCTCGGGATGTCTAAACGCATCCCATCCTCAGGTTCCTGTGACAAGAAGTCTTCTTATATCTTGTTTCATTTTTGAATTTCATAACCGACTTCCTGGTTTTTGGCTATAACTCATAACCTGAGCATGGGATGTATTTAGACATCCCGAAACCGTTCGTGTTTTTAAACAATAAACTTGTGAGAGTGAGACTTCTGTTGCTTGTTTCTTTTTATCTGAACTCACTCAATGGGTACACTTTCTATTTGGTACTAAGTCAGTTGATGACCGTTGATATTGTGAATCAAGGACTATTTGGAGCTGTGAACAAAACTGGCGAATTACAACTTGCTAGTTCATGTCAATAGAAGAAGAGATTTCAACGAACAAAACGACCGCCAGCTTTGTTCAAAGAGGATATATTGTGAATTGGGGTGCTTTTTGGATATCATCAAGTACCGGGTTTTTCACTATAATTTGACCCCCTCTTTAACTTTGTTACTAAAGTAGATACAAAAAAATGTTTTCGTATAAAGGTTTCACGAAATCAACTGAGTTTTTTCGATATGAGTCCAGAAACTGAAATATATACAGGGTGGCCAACATATTGATGGCAACTTCATTTTTTCAAATGAAACACCCTGTATATTTTGCCATATTTGGCTAGCTCTTTTTCCCCTGATTTTGAATATATAACATATGTTGGTCTATCTCTTTTATTCTGAGAACCACAGAGTTTTAAATTTTGAGAACTACCTGCCAAAATCTGTAATCATTTTACAAATGGCAGAGTGCTTTTACTGAAAATGCTCATTTTTGGAGTTATAATAAAGTCAATGGGAAGATATACAGGGTGAACAACATTGAATGCAACTATATTATTTCAAATGGGACACTGTCTCTTCAATTTTCAGAGTTTCATAGTTTTGAAATGATGACACCGAATAAAATAACCTACGAAATTTTTATATCCAACCAATCTACTTAAAAGTTTTATTTTAGAATGAATACTTACTGAATAATTACTTAACCAATTAAAAATGATAAACTATGGTAGTACGGTAAGAATAACATCAACTAAAGAAATTGCTCAAAATGATCACCTTCATTCAAAACACATAGTTCATGTAGTTGTCTCAAGTTGTTTAGACTATTTTGATAGCATTATTATGGCTCTGATTCAAGTCAGAAATTAAAGATTCAAAATTTGTTTCTAATCATTACAATATTAGGCATTATTCTTTGTGCGTTGACGGGATTAGTTCCGAATTATGGGTTTAATATTGGTTGATTTTATATCATTAAATTATTCTCCGCTTTCAGTGATTGTCATTATTGCTGAAGTAATTTTTTTCCTTCAGGAACGGCTATAAAAACGTGTCTGACGGTGTTAAATCGGGACGATTTGGTGGCCATAAAATGGGTGCGCCATTACCAATCCAAAGATCAAATCGGCCACTTAAATATTCACGAACTTCCAAAACGCTATGCCAGATGGTTATTGAAATTTGAAACTCTGTGGTGCTCAGAATAAGGAAGATAGACCAACATATGTTACATATTCGAAATCAGGGGAAAAAGAGCTAACCAAATATGGAAAAATATACAGGGTGTTTCATTTTGAAAAATGAAGTTGCCATCATATATTGGTCACCCTGTATATATTTCAGTTTCTGGACTTATATCAGAAAACCTCAGTGATTTCGTGAAACTTTTGTATGAAACATTTTTTTGTATCTCCTTCTGTAACAAAGTAAAAAAGAGGGTCAAATTATAATGAAAAACCCGGTACATATCATGTAAATATAAGGTGAAAACAAATATTTCAAATCAACCCATTGGTTGATTTGAAATGTACAATATACGTTTGGTCATAAAAACTTAAGTTTCAGCCGAATTTCCTGAAGAAATTGTATAGAAGATTATGTCAAAATTCTGAATATTCACATAAATTTTTAAGGTAATGTGAAAAAAGTGTAGATACAGAAGTTATAGATCTAGTTATTGCCCAAATTTTGGCTATTTTGGAGCCGAAAATCTATCTGAACCGTTTTTACCAATAAAACCTCACCCCCTTATTCCACTTTCTGACCTCAAATGGCCTGTAATTCAGTTTTCCTTTCAATGTTCTTTCATTTTTCATTGGATGTCATCCAACTGTAATTTTTTATCATTTTCAAAAGCGTGGTTTGAATTTGATCTATTAGGGAAAGCTGGGGCAAGACGGGGTTTGATTGAGAATGGAGTGGTAAGAGTTACAGATTATTTATTGAATTAACTAGGTACTACATACTAATATAACAAAGGAACAAAAACAAATTAAAAGAGTCGAGTTATCATAATAGAATATTCGAAAAAGTTCTGAACACGCAAAGAAAACAGAACAAATATGATAGTGAAATACGTAAAGACTAGTTTTTCTACGACCGTGCGTTTTTTTTTACCCACTTTGCCGCACTAGTGCGGGAAAGTAAAATAAGTCTTGGGGGCTGAAAGTCAACTGCTGTTGCTGAGAGTTATTTGGAGGACTCCGTAGAACAGAATAAAACTATCTCGAATAAAATTCATTCATGTACTGGCAACTTGCAACGATGCCGTCTCCGTCAACTTCATGCACTTTGCCATCTACGAGTTTTACAGCTTACAGCTATACTCCGTTCACGAAAGGTTGAGCACATAGTAGGCGTTTCTTTGTTTATCTGAAGTTGGCAGTATTTGCTGTCATAACGTAAAATAAATTCAATGCTGCCGAATGTACCCGGCCTCGTCCGACGAGCATGCGAGTTATCAGACAACTCTGTGCAATATTGAGTATGAGTATTGACAACATAATAACCTAAAATTTCAATATACACAGTGGAATATGTCAAATTATCATGGCCAACCGACGGCTCAACCTTTCGTGAACGGGCTATAGTTACAACCAACCAACTACTCTGGACCGGCTATTCTGACGCATTTGCAGAATGCAACAAAATGTTTTTCAACATTAATATTAATAATGAATAGTGAATTTTCATGGAATATTTTGTATGTTGAATAAAATATATATTTTCAATGTGGTTTTTGAGTTCTTATGTGCTCGTAGAAAATGTTCCTAATTCATGCGTAAAGTGTCTTACCCGCCCTTGACTGCTTGCCCGAACTTCACTTCGCGTCGTTCGGGTCAACTCAACGGCAGTCGCGTGCGAGAAAGTCACACTTTCCGCACTTGTTAGTAAAATAACTATTTCACGAGCTCAAGCGCTTACTTTGACGACATTCAAGTAACTGATTGAGGCATGTTAGCTACATGTACCAGTCTTGGATTAGATAAGATTTTGGAGGTACCCCGTCTTGTCCCACCTTCCCCTAATCCTTTTCACAGTTTTTTTACCTCTCTTGTAAAGGCTTCCACAAGAATGGGACCTATGAATCCACCCCAACCGCCGAAGAAGTTCATAATGCCGTACAATGTTCCAGACCAGTTGGGAGCAAGATCTTGGGCATTTATCAACACCGTCACCACGGCAGCACCATTGAAGGCCATCATGATAACCAGCAGACAAATGGCCGCTACAGAACTGCTGCCGATGGTCAAGAACAAACATAGGGAGACACCGGTCAAAAGGTGAGCTGAAAAAATTCTGAGAATACGAGAAAAATTCATTCAGAAATTTCCTCATATTATTATGGCCATCTTAATTTTCACTTATGGGCATTGTATTTAGAATACATAGTAGGACAACCCTCTCGTACGAGTAAAACTCATTTCTGAATTCCCCTTAGTGAAATCCAGGAAAGTTACTGTGAACTGTTTAATTTTGAAAAGAGAATTATGTGAAATAACGGCCAAGGCTTAGGCTCGTATTCATAGTTCGCCCTAGGGGGTGAATGTCAGTTTGTATCGCCCTTATGAATACTAGCCTTAAGGTGACCTCAACTCTCACTCACCCTCAAGGGCGCCTTAAGGCCGTATTCATAGTCATCCCTCAAGGTGCGGATGAGTGTGAGTGTCAGATCACCCTTGAGAAGCTGTAGCTATTTCATAAAGCATACTCACTTCATGGGTGCCAGCGCTTTCCCTGAAGTTGAGGCAGGCAAAAATCGCACTCCACTCACTGAGAATGCTTTATGAAACAGCTACAGCTACTCAAGGGCGATCTGACATTCACACTTGCCCTCACCTTGAGGGATGACTATGAATACGGCCCTTAAGGAATCATGAATGTCGTATAATAAAGTAGAATTCCGGATCTATGAGCATAAAATAGGTATGTTCGGCAGCTAATGCAACCCTGACATTTCCAACGAAACGGGTATCCTTTCCGAGAAAATATAATTTCATTGCGTCGTCCTTCTAGGTTCATATACAATGTCCTAGTTTCTGATAGAGGTTATCAGAAATTATTCAGCTTGACTGAATTGGTAGAATCAAATGAATCGCTCAGAAGCAGAGTGTTTTTCTCAGAGAATAGTAATTATGCACTCGGTGACTTTGGCCTTCAACTCGTGAACAATAGCCATTATACGCGAGTTGCATACTATACTTCATCCACGACTACTGAATATATTTCTTGAAGATTTTAACATTTGGCGATCGTGACAAGACCCTTCTATTACAAGTGTGGAAAAAGTCAAGACGACGCATGAGAAATTTTTGTATAACTTGTCATCGTATATTTTGTAATAAAAATTGCTCTAATTAATGTAATGAAAGTAGATTTGGCTCTCGATTTAAAAGGTATACCTATATTTCGAGGTTATAGTACTTTAGAATGCTGGAGAAATATCAATTTAAAAAATATAATTTTAGAGCTAATTCAATGTAGCATCTGAAAGCAGTGAACAATAACTCATTATTCACTTGTGATTAATGGGTACTATTAAGGCGGAACAAACAGACTTATAATGGGTGTATTATACAATATTCGTGGATGAGTTTTTTGAACGCATTATGATCTGATATATAGATGCCACATTATAATTCCAACATTGTGAAATTAAATAAATCCATTTGGCTCTTTATGCAAATATTCAATGCTCAGAGCTTAATTTTTGCACTTGGGCCACTCTGCTCCTGAAAGATTCAAATGTGTATCATGTAGCCTTTGCAAATTTGTCCTAGAGCTACCTTTAGCAGGCCACTCACGACACTTTGAACTGACAGTTTCGACTGAACAGT
This sequence comes from Propylea japonica, assembly GCA_013421045.1. Lineage (NCBI taxonomy): Eukaryota > Metazoa > Arthropoda > Insecta > Coleoptera > Coccinellidae > Propylea > Propylea japonica. The sequence goes on from CM024247.1 coordinate 40,394,804, forward strand.
TAGAACTGTCAGTCGAAACTTAAGTGGGTATTTCAGTCACATTTCAACTCGAATTTTTCAAACTGAACAGTTCAACTGAGAGAAATGAAATTTTCATTTAATCAACTGAAAGGTTTAACTGAACTGACGGTGTGTGTGTGGTTCAACTGTGGAGTTATCAGTTGAGTTCGTGTCGAGCAAGGGTGCGCATCACAATGTCGCGTAAACAATACCAAGTTATAGTCGATTTTATCGAATTATAGAGATCGGAACCTTGATTATGGCAAGTGAACATCTGCTCATTACCACGATCGCACCAAAAAAATGCGGCATACAGCAGCCAGTCAAAAAAGATATATTGCAGTTCTCATGACTGTATCTTTTTTCTCAAATAAGGTATAAAACCAACAATAGTAATTTTGGTGCACTGTTTGAGTCATGCGCGAATATTTGAGGAAATCTGATAGTCCTTTACCTAATTCTCTCAATAAATTTATGTGTGAAGATAAATTTCTTTTTTGTAGCCACTGCTTGCACCACTGTTTGCGCCTTCCTTCTATGTTCTAGGTAAAATTGCAAGAATTGAACAGAGGACGGCCAGATCGTCAGACCTGCCCTAATCCATCATGGAACAAACTGAAGCATTGAACTGCACATGTGTGCACATCTCAGTTCACATTTGAAACTGACAGTTAAAACTGTACGTGAGTGGCCAGCCTCAGAACAAAAATAATAATTTTTTACCCACATAGTGCTCACAACCAGCTGTGCTATTCAAATCGTGAATATAATGGGGTGACTACTTTTAAAAGTACCAAACTTCAAGGGATAACCTACAGGTAGAAGTTAATTTGCAACAAAAAATTTAGCACATGATTCTTAAATTTGGTCCTTTTGAGAGTAGACAACCTGTTAAATAGGTGACGAAAAATAGATGAAGATAAACAAACATTTCTGTTAATTTTATCATTTCTGAATAAAAAATCAGTTAATCAGAAACTGTTGATGCCGAAATCTCACAAAAATTTTACGAGTGATATTCATTGAATACTTACAGAAGACCGTGAAACCCTTTCGGCAGTATTTTTTCGGAACACCTCTTTGAATTAGAAAATCGTTCAATGATCCAAAAAGAAACCCTGCGAGTAGCCTCGAGACCTGAGGAAGAGCGGCAATTCCTGCTGAAGCTTTCAAGTTGAACTTTAGGACCCTCTTCAGGTATTGAGGTACGATGGTCAACGCCAAAAATAGATTGTATTGATTTCCAAACTGTCCAATTATCAAGGCGATGAAACGGTAGGATGTGAATATTTTGCCATATGGTGGCGTTTTCTGAAAATTGAAATAAAAGGATAAGGAAGGTAGTGGATCGAGAAAAAAACCAACAAGAGGAATAGACTTCTTAAACTATCAAATTCAAGATTTATCAAAAGCGTACTAGTACACCGTGACCCAATGGTCATTTGTAAACCCCATATCTTCAGCTGTGTACTGCTCCGTCTATTAACTTTCCATCGAGTTTTAAAGTCTTAGATTAGAGGAGAGCGATAAGGCTATGCTAAAACTTGCTGACGCCTTGGCCTAATGATATATTATGCAACGAGCGTATAATGATAGCTATCATTCACGAGGTGAAATCGCCCAGTGAATAAAAGCCATTATACGCGAATAGCATACTGTACTTTATCCACGATTACTGAATATATTTTTCGAAGATTTCAACATTTTCGACCGTGACAAAAGTCTTCTATTACAAAGTCAAGTTGACTGAAATTTTGGAGAGCTGTCATTGTATATTTTGTAATGAAAATTGGTATAAAGCCGGGTTCTCAGAGCTTCGACGTGTAGCTCGCTACACTTTTTCCAGCCAATCAGAGAATATAAACACAGTGTTTCTCTGATTGGCTGGAATAAGTGTAGCGAGCTACACGTCGAAGCTCTGAGAACCCGGCTTAACTGATGTAATAAAAGTAAATTTGGCCTCGATTGACAGTTGTTATTTGTTAGTTGGAGTACTTCAGAATACTGAAGAAATTTCAATTTATAGAATATAATATTGAATCTAAATCTATGAAGCATTTAACAGCAGTGAACAATAACTCATTATTCACTTGTGATTTATGGCAGAACAAACATATAAAGGGTGGATTATACAATAGTCGTGAATAAAGATCTATTGTGCAACACCTCGCTTTTTATCAGTCATGTTGCAAAGCTTCGATAAACCTTACTACTTTCCTGGGTGCTGCACCCATTACTTGTTCTGGTTTTAAGAAATAGGAGTCAAGATGTTGCAGCCTTCTCCCAAGGGCAGCTTCACATTTGCATAGCAGGTGTTTAGAGGTGTCTCGATGGCTTCTTGGCAGCAACAGATTTAAAATCTCGATGAACCTGAACTGGAGTGGTTTATGGGATGAGATATGTCCGTCTCTGATTATTTCCTCACCTACCCCCAGCGAAGTACTTCCTCCGCTGGGAACCGATAGGTGAGGAAGTCAGACATTTCCTCCTCTTTTCACAGAATCATATTCATCGTTTTCGACCACACCTAGTCTCCTTAGATGTTTCCTGATACTACAGTGACCCATGAGAAACCCAGTGAGCCTCCTCGTTCTTCTTGATTCCTGAGTATCCTGGAATTCCAATCAAGGAGCTTTCCTAGTTCATCTACAGTCTACACTCACCGGCAAATAATCGATCGACTCAAACAATCGATGAAGTTTGTTAATTCATAAATATGTCATTGCAAGTCCGATTCCAATGAATTTTCTTTCAATTGTAGGTATGTTCATCCTTAATCAATCACCATTTTGATTTTCGAGAAACTCGGCGTGCGTTATTTATACGGGGTGAAACAAAATCGGTTTTTATCACCCTAACTTCAGAACCACCCCTGGTGTGTCCCATTTGCTCCACCGTAGGATTTCTTATTCCATCATCAAGACACATTTGCTCTTCATTTTGATTTTCATTTATAACAAAAGCTCAATTTTGTTGAAGATAAAGGGTCTTCAGTAAAACATTAAATTTCGCTAAAGCTACAACAGTACTTCAACAAATTCAACTTGAAATTCTGGCCTAATGAAAATAACTGAAAACTAAGTCAAAAACAAAACGTGTGTTCCACCCAGACGCGGACAACAGGTGCAATTCGTCTCGGCATATTAATGTTTTGAACAATTAGAACATCACTGAGCTGCCGCAAATTTTCAGAGGTTGGTACGCGAGATCGAATTTTCCTCCCAAGAGCATCCAAACATGCACAGTTGGGTTCTAATCTGGGCTTAGAGCAGGCCAGCTGAATTCTTGGATATCAACCTCTGCTAAATACTCCCTGGCAAACCTAGCCACATGCGGTCGGGCATTATAAAGCATTAGCACTAAATCGTCTCCAATAAACGGTGCATACCTCAGAGTAAGAAGTAAGTAAGTAAGTTTACTTCTTACTCTAAGGTGCATACGGAACAACATGTCGCGCTAAAAATTCTATTGTTTTATGTTTTTCACAACGTTCGGATTTAGGTTGAATCTGTGAAAGTACTTTCATAGACATAGTGAAATTGTGGAATTCAATGTTGCTCTGAAAACCCTGTATCTTTAACAAAAATTGAGGTATTGTAATGAATTAAGAATTAAAATAGTCATTTGAAAATGTGTCTTAATGATGAAATAGGAAATCACATGGTTGAACAACTGGGACACACCAGGGTGGTTCTAAAGTTAGGGAGAAAACACAGATTTTCTTTCACCCTATATAAAATGACGTACGCAGAGTTTTATTAAAATTCAAAACTCGTGATTGAACATAAAGTGATGTATCCCAATAGAGACACACCATGATGCCTGCTTTTGATTGTTCTTATTTCCTGCGCCTTCCTTAATATTTTGTAGACAATCATGTGCAATTAGATTTAGATTTAATGATTTATCACTTCAGATTGAAACATTTTATTGGGTGCCGAGTCCAATTTAAAATAATGTCGAATTCCAATAAATTAACACCAACCTATTCATAATCAAACAATAAGAAACTATTCACCTTTTCTTTTTAGTGCTTACGCTGTCCCCATGGGAACCCTCGATGAAATCTACCTTCTTCCTGCGTAATCCACCTGTAATTGCGTGGATGATCAGCAATCAATAGGAAACATGCAAGGCAAAATATCACCACAGCAGGCGCCAGCATATAGAAGACCCAGGCCAGCCTAAGTTATCCATAATCACCCCGGCCATTGGCATTGTTACTATAGAACCGAAGGCATTACCCATCATACAAGCTATGAATTTTCCCTTTTTCTTGTGGTGGAGCCCAATTGCTTATTAGGTTCTGCATTGCCGGATACTGGAGGCCCTTTAAAAAAATATCTGAAATAAATGAGTAGCTTCTGCAGGGCTTAAGGAAACCTGGAAGTTGAAGACAAAGATAAATAAATAAATAAATGAATATAATGAATAAATAAAATGAATAGTATCAAGGAAAAATATTGGAATAGCAAATCAATGTAGTTGAGAAAATGGAGAATTAAATAAGGCTTGAAGACTGAATTCGAACTTTAACTACGACACATAAGGATTTTGCTGTCTTCGGGTCAGAATAAAATAATTTAATTCTTTCGAAAGAGTCTGCACGTTTCTTTGAAGTATTGAAGTTCAAACCAAAGGCCTAGTGCACCAAATACTTTGCAACTTTTCACTTCGAACTTTTCACTTTTCAAACGAATTAAGTTGCACCACACACATTCATAATTGAAAAATACCATGTGAAAAGTCAAGTGCATAGTGAAAAGTACCACGCAAAAATTAAGTGTTGAGAAAAATGTTGAACAACATAACTAATTTTCACTTTTGAAATTTGTCAGAATGCAAAGTGAAAAGTTGCAAAGTATTTTGGTGCAACAGGCCCAAGGTCTTTATATCAATCCAATGTGAAAAATATTTGGCTTTCTTATACTTCAAACCCATCAAAGAGTATCAATTCAATAGAAATTTGCTGCCACAAAATATTCATCATGATGATACCTTACACATCTTCTCAAAAAATCAATAAAATTTACCTTTTCATGAAGTAATATACCTAACAATGATTAAATTTATTATCCTTCATGGGCTTCATGAATCATAGAGTAGGTAAAGATCAAATATTATGAAAGTATGTTCATGAATTTGTTGCTTTATTGATCTAGGAGTGCCGGAACAAACTCAATGAGGTAGGCAAGAAAAATAACGTCTTTTAATCTGGTTCCCGGCCACTCGGGAATCAGAGGAAACGAAGGCACGCAAAGATTGATTGAAAATTATGTGGAGTGGGGAAATGAAAGAAGCAGCTGAAGATTTGATAAATATTGGCGGTATCAAAACCGGACCTGGACCCTTGTTTACTTTCAGTTCCTCGACCTTCTTGAGAATTTTCATCTGAACTGACATAATCCATACATACACATGTCGAATTTCTAACATTTTCCACATTGACCTTATCGATAACTGGCCTGCTAGAATCTTCCAAAACACAGTTGATTACATTATAATAAGTTTCTACATTAAGGTTAACATCTTCATTCATCAATAAAAATCTCCAATCTATAGAAGAAATTTCGTCATTGATGGCACAATAATCTGCGTTGAAAAACTTATACATAGATCTTGTTTTCGTTGAAGTGTGTTTTTCTCCCGCAAACTGCATCAGAACATCCAGGGCGGGATGATGATGATCCTCGTCAAGAAAAGGTAGCGTTGCCCGTGAAGAATGAACATTGAGCACATTGGATGCCAAAATTAAATCCAGAGTCTTACCGTTAAGGTTAGGATGGCAATTGAATTACCTCAGGGAGTTGTAAGATGTAAAATCTCTGAATACAGTGTAGGAGTCACATTGTACCAGATCACAAACCATCTCTCCACCAGCTGTCCCAGACCAAGAAAAAGCTGGCAAGTTGAAATCACCTATCATAATGAACTCACCGTCGACATGAATTTCCATCAGAGCCGTTACTGCATCGAAATAACTTAAATATTCGCTCGAAGATATACCGGGTGGAAAATAGCAGACACCAAGGAACAGGTTCATTGTTTAGGAGCTTTCAGGTATAGGTAGGTGGAACCATCACATATTTCTTGGACTAAGTGCAGCAGTGTTTCTCCAGGGCGTTATTCTGTTATTCGACTCCAATTGCTGGATAGCTGCCATATGTTTACACCCAGCAGGTGTAAACCTCGATGCACTTTTTGCAAGATCATCTGGTGTTTCTTTTCCTTCAACAACACAATGCTCTGGCACCCATAGTGGAGTCACTATTGCCTGTTGCCAGTTAAGAGAGGATAAGAAGAAAACTGATTCTAGTCAAAGAAAAGCAAATGTCTTCAAAATCAAATACCAATGATATTAGTCTTGGAAAATTGATCAAACACAGAAAAGTCGTATTCAAGCAGTGGAAGTACCGCAGATGAGTTAATGTTGTAAGTGGAATGTACAGTGTTAAAAACATGGATAATTCCACAAAACACATCCAGATTCCAGATGCATTCAACTCTTGAATTTAAAAAGAAATGTCAGCTGAATTCGTAATATTAATGACCTTTTAAATTCAACCAAGAATCAGATTTTAAGCTCTGCAGATGACAGCACTCTTATAACGTCCACGACAAACAAGAAGCCTGTATCAGCGTCAACATCCAGTTCCCAAAGAATCGCCCAAGCTTTGACAATCAACAAAGATCTAGAAGTTATTTTACAATGGGGTTCTGACAATCTTCAATGCCTCTAAGACCCAGGCTACTGTGCTCACAAGAAAAAGCATCGACAGTCGCACCCCAACTAATAATGGACAATAAAACAATAAAACCAACTAATAGACTTAAGCTTCTAGGGGTCAATATCAGTCCAAATGCAACCTGGCATGAGCACGTCTGCTCAGTTACCAAGTCAGCGGCACAGAAGCTTAGCTATCTATTTCGTGCGAGGAAATTGTTCACTCCAAAGCAGCTTTTATTACTTTACAAGGCTCAAGTGCATCCAGCTAAGGAATATTGCTCCCATTCTTGGGGTTCAGCTCCTAAGCACTCGTTACTCCTACTTGATTCCATTCAAAGAAGAGCAGTGGGCCTAATAGACGATCCAACGTTAACTGCCAACCTTCATAGTCTCGATCACCGTAGGAAGGTTGGAGACTTATGCCTTTTTTACAGACACTACCACGGAAGGTGTTCTGCTGCCATTGCCTCCATGATTCCACCAGGGCTCAATTTGATCGACAAACAAGGCTAGCCGATAATAGTCACCAGTTTGCCGTGCATCTTTCTACAGCTAGGACATCGGTGTATCAGAAGGCTTTTCTTTACCGAACTGCAAGGCTATAGAATACCCTACCTGAATGTATTCCCCCTTGGTTACAACTCACAGCAGTTTTAAGACACGCACAAACCGATTTCTTCTTAATTCATCTCGGG
>CM024247.1:40402325-40452383 GCA_013421045.1 Propylea japonica
TTGTCACGGTTGCAAAATGTTAAAATCTTCAAGAAATATATTCTAGTCGTGGTTAAAGTATAGTATGCTACTCGCGTATAATGGCTGTTATTCACTCAGTGATTTGGGCCTTAACTTCACCTATCAAATGATAGCTATCATTATACGCTCGTTGCATAATGTACTATTACACTATACTTTTAGACAATAAAAAAGTTATTGAAATATCTCAAAAAGTTTGAGTTTTACTTTAAAAAAATGTCCACATTGGTAAATTCACATCTTTGCGAAAATAATTTATGATAATGGTAAGTTCCAATGATTTCCTGAAAAGAACATTTCAGAAAATCTAAGCTATTTTACGTTTTTTGTTTTTCGAAAACAAAATTTTCAAAATCGCCAAAATATGCTAACGAATTCAAACGGTTGAGTTTGACGTACGCGTTAGCATTCATTTCATTGGTTGAATGCTGAATCACACTTCACGTCAATTGGTCACCTTGTTGTGAATCGTCATCCCCACTAATTATGCTTGCTCGTACGTAATCATGGAGCGACGATAAAACTTACGAGTAAGTGTAGAAATCGCATTTTGAATATTTCATCTAAAATCAATTACTTGAAATTGAAAACTCTGAATAATTGGATAGGTATAAATTCAACACTACATGCTGACAAATGAAAATAAACCATATTCCAAAACATTAGTAATACCCATTGGGGCTGCTGAAAAGATAAAACTTTTACATCAAAGGTGCCCATCTTTTGAAAATTTTTTTTCACATCAGATGTAAATTGCTTAAATTTATCGATTCAATTAAATATAACAACCGAAAAAACTGTGAAGGTTAATTTCTTTCGACCTATCTCACTCAATTATAACATCAATTGCATTTCCTGAAATTATAGATCAACAAGTGCAATGTTCTCAATTCTAACATTTAGTTGAAACTAACAGGTACAATAATTATTACCTTGGGCGTATGCTAGCATTGAAAGAGAAATATATGAATGAGGTATGTAGAAAATGCAGTGAGATACCTACAAGGTGATCATTTCGCTTGATATTTCTAAGAAGTACGTAAGTAATTGAAGCCTGGTAGTATTAGGCTTTTGAACAAATTCAAGGGTTGAAATCTTCGAGCTAAGTGGTAATTTTGTGATGTAATGATTTGTATAGTTTATGTAAAGATGTTTGAATTTCTTGAAAATATTTTGAAATACATCAATAAACCATTATCATATACAAAGCTTTCTGAAAATGTTTGAATCAATGAAGAATATATCTTATTTATAACATTTTCGGGTTCAAAATTGACTCATTCCAATGAATCCCTTTGGCCGAATTTTTAATAGGTGTATCCATTTTCACTTCATAATTTGTCACTTTTCTGTCATATTCTCCTTAATGCAATCAAATTGAATATTGCTATTGAATAGAAATTTGGTATACGCTAAAGCCATTAAAAATGCTCAAAGAAATTGAGAAAAAATTGAAAACTGCAAGTCAGGAGCGTAGACATTCATGGGTTTGAATTCATTCAATCGAAAAAATTGTTACGGTAACCACTGATGTTTTACAATGGTCAAAATGTATTTGTTCAAAAACGGTTATAGATATCAATTTAGAGCAACACATGAAATTGATCAAAAACTTTCCAGATTTTCCATTTGTTGATATTCAAAGTACAAAATAGCTACCCGTAATGAAGAAGGGGTAAATATTCTCCAAAACGCCCCCCGAACTCTATGCCCTTTCAGCTTTTCTCCTTTTTTTCAGAGCATTTTGAGTCTCAGGTTCAGTGTATACCCAATTTCAATTCAATATTCAATTCAAAAAAATTTTCCATCTTTGACATCATGTATATTATTGAAGAAACTGTTTCGGACCCATGAACTTTGCTTCTTAAAATAATCTGGGAAATCTCCTTTTGGCAATTGATATCGTTATTTCGAAACACCCTGTATATTTAGAAGTTTCGTTTTTCTGTAGAATATCCCTCAAAGAATTTTCCAAAAAAACCGAAGATGACTGAAGACATATGACGACAACAATAGGAAATGATGGAAATAACCCAAATATTGGTAAGATTATTATGGATATGCTGTGCGAAGAAGATGAAATAATATTATTCATGTATGCAGTGGAGCAACACTCAATAATTTGTCAATAAGGCATATCAGGTTTATCAATTATCCACCTAGTAATCTTGGTTCTCACTATTTGTATCAATATCATTTACATGCTGAAAAGCGCGTTATTGAAAATTTACTGAATAGTGAGTATTTCTTTGAATTATTGAATAATTTCAAATGTATTGAGTAAATACATTTTTTTAACACGGGAACGATATACTATATTTTTCGAAAATAAAAAGAATGAAGGAAAATGAACTATTTTTCTCAACAATTCAGTTTAACGATTATGATTCAGGGGATTCAATGGTTTATTAATGCGAAGGAATCCAATATTTTATTTTCAATTTTTTTTATGAAACTTATCGTTCCCAAAAAATAAATAATCAATAATACACTAGTTATATTTCTCCAGTGAATGTAATGATTGAATTCAAATAAAATATTTCTGAAAAAAAAAGATCATTTTGAAAACGTCGTATATTATTAATCGTTTTGTTAGCCAGATTTGGTTCATTATACCTAAAACATTTTCATCGAAGCGCAAAACCATCATCTTAATGAGGAATCACATTAGAGATAATCGTTTGTTATTGATTTAACTATTTTACGCATATTAGGATGAGAAAACTTCTATTTGTGCAACGTGATTTTGAACACATCAAAGAAATTGATAAAGGTGACAATTAATGATTTTTGAATTTATGGTTTGACAGATACTTCTAAGCATATGATTAGCAGTAACCTTCTGTTGAACCTAAATTCGATAACATACTCTCTCAGATATTATTCTGAATGTGATTATAAGTACGAAGTAAACACTATTTTCATTATTAAATTTTTAGATGTCATATTCAATGGAGAAAATAAGTTTTATTCCGAATAAAAATGATGATTTAAGGATACCTACACTTTGAAGCGAGAACTCGTTCAATAGAGATCTCACAAACTTCCTATTAATGTAGCATAGTTATTGATAAGTTGTAATTCATTTCTATTGATCGATATTTCAATATTGCAAATGCTTGTTTTCAAAATACTGCTATGAAAAACAAAATTCATGGAAAATATTCCCAAGAACAAAGTTATAAATAGTCACAATACTGTAATATTTTAATTGCGGTTCGAAAACTTTTCTTGCTCATGAAAGTATCTATATTTGAAATATTTTCGATATTACAGTGAAGATAGTAATTGAAACAACTAATTTACAATTGGAAGCAATGTTAAATATAAATAAATATAATTGTTTCAAATAAAACTTCATATCTAAATGAAGAGGCGATTATATGAAATGTAAAACCTTTTTTCCATAAACCTGAATGTTAAAATGTCATGTATAACAAATCAGAATTCAGTATTCTGAACTGTTGTATATTACCCACATACTCGTATATGCAGTTATTTCAGTATAATGCGACCCTCGAAAGGTGAACTAACACGACAACTTTCAAAAAATGTATCATGAAGTCCTATGAATATATAAAAATAATCGGCTATTTCGTTCCAAATAAATAGTTTTTGAATTGAACCTCGTTGAATATTCATTTCAAATTTTTGAATAATATTTACAGAATTTTTTTTGCCTCTACTGCATGAACTTTGGTAAATTTGAAGCTGCATAAAAAATCGATTTAATTCCATAATATCCGATTAGTCTAGTTTGATTGATCGTTTTGTAAATGTCAGAGATAGAAAAAGAGAGTTATATAAAAGTAAAAGCGATCATCAAACATGTGAAGATCGTACGTCTGGTATTTCGGTCAATCGTCTCAATAAATAGCCAATAATGATGTATAAACAAGAATTTAAAGAATATTCGAAAAAATAACCAAAAATTTCAGTATTAGTAATTTTCAAAAATATCACCTACCTTCTTCTGTCCATTGAATAGGATCCTCTTTCAAACTTAAATTCCACTCGTCCTTTAATTCCCTGTATGATGCCATTGTAGAAAAACTCGTCAATAAACATTAAAACACAAACACAAAAATATCACAAATGCTTTTATAATACACGCGTTTAAAAAATTACAATAAAATAGTTCTAAAACGCCAAAACCGACTAAATAAATATCTACAACCTCATATTGTCGCCGCCTGAGGTAGAATGAAGAAAAAAAATGACTTTTCTAATCATGCCATACGATGCATGTAAATATTTTCAATCGCACAAATGTTTGGCGCGCAACTTTTTTGACATTTACGAAGAGTTAACAGCAGTGCTACAAGCGCGCACGTACCCGGTACAAGTTGAAGTTGAACAGGTGATAGGAGACTCCTGCAAACTATCTTCACAGGTAACTGCGCAAAGTTAAATGCTGGGACCAAAAGGTGAACCTGTTTATCAACAATCGGGCGTCTTCTTCTTCTGATTTTGGCTGTAAGCTGAGACTCTTGAATGGTATCTATGGATGTGAATTTTTAAGATATCAGTTTTCAGGTGCGCAGAGTCAATTTGAGCAAAAAGTAACAATAGAGAAGTTTCAAGTTTGTACTTCCTCACTTTCGGTTTTGTTATTTTTTTTCTCGCTCATTGTTGTTGAGATATCAGTATCGCGTTTAGTTTTTGAATGTCTAATTAGTTTGCTTTTGATGCTATTATGTAGGAGGATATGATTAATGAAATAAAAGAAGCGTGAATATGATAGATATCTTTTTCTTATTTGCTTAAGTTTTGGGTATAATGAAGAATAAAACGAAGTGCCCGAATAATACCCCGTGTGGTCCGAATCAGATCAGGATATTTGAAGAGCCGATTCTTGATTCTATTTCGAAAAAAATTTTTTAGAACGTTAATTCACCAAAACTTTCTTCAAAAAATCTAAGAAAAAGCCTTGAGCTTTTGAGTGCTCATTCATTGGTATAGCAAAAAATTAAACATGTAAAAAATCAACATTGAAAAAATTTAAATTGTATAGTTCTGATAATGCAATTCTCTTGAAATTTAGTACGAACATTCAGTATATCAATCTTTATTCACAAAATAAATTTCACTCGAGTCGAATATCTTGTTATGGAAAAATAAAGATTCTTCTTTCAAATATTCCAATTGGATTTTTATGACTATGTTAACAGTATGGCCACAAAATTTTTCCAGGGGTTTATTATGAGCATCTTGCATGTGGCCGAATGATTTCATTTCGATTGGTTTTGTTTTGTCTCAGATATTGGGGAACGAAAATTTCGAATTTCCATATTTTATGAAACACCCTTTACGATTTGGCTGGTTAACAAACTCAACCACAGCATTTGGAAACCGAACTCACCCTGCAAATTCTAAATCTGTAAGACAATCCCTTCGGAAGTTATCGTGCTAACGGACGGAATTAAATTTGACCACGAATTCGTCATCAGGGAGTAGAACCATTTTCGGCTAAAAATTCGAAAATTACAGACATTTGGGCAAAACGATACTCGCTCGTAGAACGAGCGCTCAAAAATGGTTATTCGGAAATATTTTCGGCACACTACAAGGTTTTGTTTGCCTTTCGGTAGGTTATTAGTAGGTACTGATCAGAACAATTTTTTTTTCAATCGAATGTTTCTTAAATTCTCACCAGTGGCGTCCAATTTTTTTCGAATTTCAACACCCTGTAACTCAGAAACAATACGTCATCAGAGACCCATAATTCATAGGAACTTTATGTCATGAAATCATCTAGGGAAGATCCCGAATTTAGGACACCTTATTCTGAAATAGCCTGTTTTCTCAAAAAATGATTTTTTTTTAATTTCAATTTTGGAAACGGTGTATTTTTGAGGGTAAGTTAAGACGTTAAGTTGAGTTCAATGTATTTTGCCAACTAGGTTTGAAAAATTCATATCTTCCTATGCAGTGAGTCTTTTTCAGTTTTTATTTTTTTAACATGGTCGGCCTGAATGTTGCTTCAATAAAAAAATATTCAGCTTTCTGAAATCACTGCAAACCCCTAAAAAAGGTTCGAAAGCTAGAACTTCAGTTTTCAGTAAGATCTAGGTACTCAAACATTCAATTTCGATTCAGAAATAAAGAAAGGTGTTTTTTTTCTTCTTTTTTTCATTTTTATTGTAACGGAATCTTGAAAATGGGATTTCAAATTGATTTTAATTGAAATTTCTGTGAAATAAATGTAGCTTGTGTAATTCATACAATAATTGATGAAAAAATGTCAACATTCGTCAGAAATGCTAGTTGTGAAAGTACCTGTTTTGGTATAGAAAGTAAAAAAAATTACTATTCACTTCAATAATTTTTCAAAATTCGTGCCTCCAATTTGAATACATTATCGAAAACGTTCTAAAAAGTGACGTGTCAATTGCCTGAAGCTACTCGAATTTTCTTGTTTTATTTTTCATCTCGCTTCTGAAAGTTTTTGACTCAATTCTATTTCGTTGTTGGTTTCCTTCGCTTACACCAGTCACCAGCTCTTTGTAAAATCTCCAAATAAAAAAATCGATTCCAAAAAGATGGATTGGGCGGACAGGGCTAATCGAATCGCCAGACCTCAACCCCATCAATTTTTCTATTTGGGTATTTTACAAAGAGCTGGTGTACGTCAACGTCACACTATCGACTATCAATCTATCAAAAAAATATGTCAACTCTGCCTAAAACAAACTCGGCATGTTTGAAAGTTTTATTTCAAACGCATTCCAATTATATAAGAATCTGCTTCCGCTGTAATGTATCAGTTACCTACCGATTCATATTTTTAACGTAATGTATTGTGAGTTGAGTATTTCTGGAGGTATAAAAATAAAACAGAATAGCTGTGCAACACCGGGATATTTGGACATGTAGTGAAGAAATACGAAGAATTATAATATTTCAATGAAAGAGCCTTAAAATCTTGTATAATTGGATATTCAAATTATAATTCTATGAAATTTATTTGTAGAAATTCGATAATAAGTAGGTTTTTGAATATTCAATGGATCTCGAGAGAACAGAAGTTATGATTATTCAATTTAATTAAATTCGCCACTTTTGAATGAAAATTCCGATGTCTAACAAAATTGGACAAAAGCTGATGTCGGTGTCTGAGAGCTGATTTAAAAAAAAACTCAATGGTGAAAACTGATGTAACATCTCTTCTGAAGAAAATTTTCTATTTCTGTGAAAACATTATTTCAAGTTGAATCCAAAGACGCTGATAAGACTTTATATTAATTTAATTTAATTAATTATATTAAGAAAATGCAAATCGACTTTTCATGAGGTTTTCGTATGAACCATTCTATATATTTTTGCATATTTCGATAGAGCCTGAAATAACAGTTCCAAATACAAAACACACTTGATAGTTTTCTTGAGCAATGCTGGAGATATTTAAAAACCTTCACAGCCGAAGCCTTCTATCGAAATAGGTAATATAAAATTTGAAAGCTAAATATCTCTAGCATAGCTCTACAAAAATATCAACTATTCTATTGATTTGGAAATGATATTTCAAGATCTATCGACATGTGCAAAAATATACAGTAGAACTTCCCTATAACGAAAGCGCTAAATCCGCAAAAAAAGTTCGTTATAAAGATATTTCGTTTTACAGAAATAGTCGGCAATGTCGCGGTCGACTTCACTGATAAATTTAAGTTTATCATTCAAAATTCCAATCTAACCATTACTAACGTAATGGTTAGGTTGAAAACAAACGGCCAGGGGTGTTTCAAAACTGTTTCAGAATGATCTCTCTGCCCGCCGTAATGATTTAGTTTGAGGTCGGGATTTATTACGTACATCCGAAAAAATTTCGGAAAAAATCCACCCATACCTTCTTATCAAAACCCATTCAAAGAATGGTGTTCTTTGAATATTTCGTTAAACAGAGAATTTACTTCTTTTTGATGGATATTTTTAACATGAAATTTTTATTCAAGATGCAATGTCTTGTACGAAATTCGTTATACAGACGTTCGTTACAGGAAAGTTCCACTGTCCCGTTCAAATAAAAAAATCATACGAAAAACTGATGTATTGTCGATTTGCGGAAAATATAATTAACGTCATTGAATTCTTCGAGAAAACATCCCTAAAAAATTTCACAGCACTGTTTCGAAAGAACGTATTTTCGAGAAGCACCCGATCACTATTAAGTGGTCATGAATATGCAAGTTTGGTTTTTACCTTAGACAAAGGACTAAGGTCTAAGGTTTTTACTATCGAATTTTCTGTAAAAATTGGCCATCTGTTCTTGTCTCTCTCTATAAGAAATAGAAGGTACTTTCCATATAAAAGTGTCGAATTTGAACCGACCTGTGAATTCTGATAAATTTGAAATCCATGACTCACTGAGAAATTCCGAAAATCATAAACGACATTGGTTCCTGTACCTGTCCATTTAAATCCTTCCTGATAAACATCAATGAAATTCATCTTTCTACCTCAAAGCATCTAAGTACTGTTCAATCTATAAAGTCGAAAATTTATACAATAGTAGGTACGTTCCGGCCATATCCAAATGAATTATAGTAGGTACAGTCGAATTGTGCTTTTAGCAGAAAAGTTTTGGGGTAGTTGGTAGTTTTGATATCTTTCAGTTTTTATGTTTTTTGGGGTGCAGAATCCGAATCCGAGGTCTGGTAACAAAATTCCGTGGCGGAACATGAAAAAATGCAAAAAAAGTTGAAAAATCGCGTTTTTTTCTGCCTATTTCTTGGAAACTATCAACTTTTCGTGAAAGACATTTCTATACAAAATAAAAGTACGTTGAGCTCCCGGAAGACAGTATACGGAATTCAATTCATACTATTAAGATTGAAGAATTCTTCACAAAATAAAAAATATTAAAAATATACGTAACAAAAAAACACTCAGTTACAAATATAACAGTAATCGAAACTACCCTAAAAGTTTCCCGCTAGGAGTTCTTTTGAGCACAAATTTACTGTTCGTCCAATCATGCATGTTGTGTTCGTCCAAGGTTTAACAAAATATAGTACACCTCTGGAGATATTTTTGCAGGAAAAGCATTTTGGTTGTACTTGTTATGTTTCATTTTGGTACAGTGTTCGTAAATTACAATTTTAATAATAGGTATGAAAATTTTCCCTAACAAATGAATGTTAATAATAAAACCATTACCTATCTTATAATCGGAATAACATTGTGAAAATAAAATACGTCATGCAGAAACAGAGAAACAACACATCAAAATTGAACAATAAAAAATCTGTTGCAATAATAAGTCGGTACAGGTAAACAGATTAGAAATAAAATCAAGAGTTTGAATATTCATCTATAGAGTTAGGCTCTGAATTAATAAAAGATTGAGGATACCTTTTTGAGCGTTCGTTCTACTTAAACGAGTGCTATATCGTTTTGCCCAAATGTCTGTTATTTTCGATTTTTGAGCCGAAAATGGTCTCAAACGATAGGGTCAGTCTCCCTGATGACGAATTCGTGGTCAAATTCAATATCTCAGACAAAACGAAACCAATCGAATTGACATTATGCGACTACGCAAGATGCTCATAGTAGGCTTCATGCAATATTTTGGGACTATAGTGTTAACAGAATCATAGAAAATTTAATTGGAATATTGAAAGAAGAAACATCATATTTCCATAACAAGACATCCGATTCGAGTGAAATTCATTTTGTTAATGAAGATTGATATACTGAGAGTTCGTTCAGAATTTCAAGAGGATCGCATCATCAGAACCAAAGAATTTACTTTTTTTAATTACCTATCAAGTTTTTACATATTTCAGTTTTCGAATAATTTCCAGAATATCATTCCGATCGTGCTGAGATTTTGCATTTATACATTCAGTATCAATCTCAAATTCTATATACAAAATGTTGAGGTAATAGCTTTATTGCTCCACCAATGAACTAGCGCTTAAAAGCACCTACTCAGGGTTTTCTCTATTTTTTACTGTTCGATTCAGAAATGGTATAAAATTGTAGAGTTTTCAAAATGGCGTGTAATGTCAAGGTACAGGGAAAAACCGAAACCGATGATTATTTTATTTTGTTTTCTTCTTCAACCTAAACGAAAATATGAAAACAGAATCGAAAATAATCAAACGGTTTTATTTTATAGAAAGAATATAACGTGAAGTACAGAGTTTCTAAAAAACTTTTTAGGTTTTCACATCCAGTCTCTGCAAAATAGTTAAAAAAATTTTAATGAAGATGAAGTGCTCCTGCGAGAATCTTTGCCCTTATTCGTCAGGACCAAATGGTTTTGAATAAATTGTTTCCTAACAGTAAAACTAAAACAGGAAGTAAATGAAAAGGATAATGTAACGTTTCGGTGTCTATAGCAGACACCTTCTTCAGACAAACATGTAAAATCTTCGGAATTGTGTGTTTTTTCATTTACAGTCTGATTCAGTAGCGTAACTAGAGCCGACTCCTAGGGGGGGGTTACCTTGCTAGTTTACTGGTAAAAAAAAAAAAAAAGAGAGAGAGAGAGTTCTTTTTGACCAATGGGGGGGTTGTATCCCCAATAACCCCCCCCTGGGTACGCCAGTGGTCTGATTGACTGGGAGTGAAAACCTAAAAAGTTTCTTAAAAATGCAGAATCCTCCCACATTATATTTCAATTGATATGTAAAGTAAAGAAGTCATTTTAAAATAATTATCTTATAAATTTGAATATTCTGATAACTATTGGTTCGATTTCATTCGTTCAAGAAAAGAAATCAATGGCTGTCAATTTATACCTTGACATCGTCATCGAGTAATTTTACAAAGAGATGTAAGAATTGTGTGATATTCTTGTGAATATTGACTCATACATTTCAAACAACATTTTATTAGTGTCATCCGTTTTGAGAGATATCTTGTATGCATGAATGAACTTTTCCCTTACCTATACCTTCAATAATCAGATCCTTCTTCGAAGGTAGGTACGTACCTGAAGCCTTATCTACGGATTTTCCAAAATTATACCTCTCGGATTTGAGTAAGGGTTTAATTTACAATGTCGAATTAGTAAACAGAAAATGTTTTGAACCGTATATTTCTGAGTTTGGAGAGGCCACTCTTTCATTGTATTCCCTGAAGAAATGTTGAATCTTTACCTTAACTTTTACAGGTATTTATTAATTTTAAATGGGCGTTAATAGATTTTTAATATGGGTTTTCAAGAGTCTCGTTAAGATGGTAAATTTCAACTTCAAAGTGCCAGTATTACTTTGCTACCTGAATACGAATAATGTGGATTATCAAAAATTTAAGAAAGCCCTGAGCAGGTGCTTTTGAGCGCTAGTTCATTGGTGGAGCAGTAATGCTGTAACTTCAAAATTTTGTATAGGACTTGAGATTGATACTGAATATACAGTGGAACTTCCCTACAACGAATTAAAGCGCTAAATCCGCAAAAAAGTCGTTATAACGAAATTTCGTTATACAGAAAAATTGTTTCTTCGGTCGGCATTGTCGAGGTCGACTTCACTGATTAATTTAAGTTCATCATCCAAACTTACGCACTTCCTTTTAGACATTTTTGCACAACTTTCACACTAGCGTAATGGTAAGATTGAAACCAAATTCAAACTGTTTCAGAAAGATCTATGTGCCCGCCGTGATGATTTAGTTAAAGGCATGGGTTTATTACGTGCTTCCGGAAAATTTTCGGATAAAATCCACCTTTATACCTTCCTACCAATACCCATTCAAAGAATGATGTTCTTTGAATATTTCGTTATAGAGAGAATTCACTTCGTTTTAGAGGGTATTCACAACATGAAATTTGGATTCAAGGTGAAATATCTTGTATGCAATTCGTTATACAGAGAACTTCGTTATACGGACGTTCGTTATGGGGAAGTTCCACTGTCTATGTAAATGCAAATTCTCAGCAGGATCAGAATAATATTCTGGATATTATTAAAAATAGATTCTATGGTTCTGATGATGCGATCTTTGAAATTTTGCAAGAACATTCAGTATATTAATTTTCATGCACAAATTGAATTTCACTCGAATCGTATATCTTGTTATGGAAATATGAAGATTCTTATTTTCAATATTCGAATCGAATTGTATATGGTTCTGTTAACACTATGACCACAAAATTTCATTTCGATTGGTTTTGTTTTGTCTAAGATATTGAGGAACAAAAGATTTAAATGGCCATTTATCATGGAACATCCTGTACGATGTGGCATTTTAACGAACTTAACCGCGGCATTTGGGAACCGAAATCACCCTGAAAATCTCAAATCTTTAGCACAATCCCTTCGAAAGTTATCGTGCTTAAGGCCGGCCGGACGGTCCTAAGGACAGAATTGAATAAACCCACGAAAGACATTTAGACGAAACGATATAGCACTCGTTCAAGTAGAACGAGCGCTCAAAAAAAGTTTCATTCGTCATTAGGTACCGACTTTTACAACTTATTTATGTATAGACCATTGATTTTTTTTCAAATCCATACTAATATTATAAATGCGAAAGTAACTCTGTCTGTCTGTCTGTTACTCTTTCACGCCTAAACGGCTGAACGGATTTTGATGAAATTTGGTAGGGTGATAGATGATAACCTAGAAATGGTCATAGGCTATAAATAATCACGCCATCGTTCTTAGGGGGTAGGCAGTAGGCAGATAACTAAATTGAGTTAGTGATTTTTAGTCGTTTTTTTTGGGACTTTTGCTCTTTCACGTCTAAACGGCTGAACAGATTTTGATGAAATTTAGTAAGGTAATAGATGGTTACCTAAAAACGGATATAAGATCAAAATGATCACGTCATCGTACTAGGGGGTAGGAAGTAGGCAGAAAACTGAATTGAGTTGAGTGATTTTTTTATGGTTTTTGCTGGGAGTTTTGCTCTATCATGCCTAAACGGCTGAACGGATTTTGATGAAATTTAGTTAGGTGATAGATAGTAACCTAGAAAAGGATATGGGCTATAAATATTCATGTTATCGTACTTAAGGCGTAGGCAGTAGGCAGAAAACTAATTAAGTTAGTGATTTTTATTCGTTTGTTTTAAAAGTTTATCTCATTCACTTCTTAACGTCTGAACGGATTTTCATAAGATTTGGTTAATATAAAGATAGGATCCTAGGCACAGACACAGGCTACTTTTTAGGGCGGTAAAATACCTCATTCCCGCTGAAATCTAGCGTGATCGTGTCAAGAAGCGCATGACGCCATAGCTACTGAAATGATTTTTATGTTTTTTTTTTAACTGAGTGTTACTAAGACTTCAAGTTAGTATTTGATCACTTTTCTAACTTAGAGGGTCGGTAGGCGCCATAATTTAGGGAATTCATGATAAAATTTTCAGAGCCGGACCGTGGGCGTGGCGAGGGAGGCATTTGCCACGGGCGCAAACGACCTAGGGGCGCAAAATGTGAAATATGATATACTTCATTTTAAATGAAGATTGACTACAAGCTCTATATTTCAAGGTGGCGTATTTACCAGTTTACAAAATTGAGAAACACGTAGTTGACGAACGCTACCAAAACGGAACAAAATCCTAGAAAATTATAGTCTAAGAGCTAGCAACGTTTTTGAGGGAGAATTTCAGGAAGGCCAGTTTTTAGATATGCTATCTCTCTCACTCTCCCGGACGTCATACGTGCTATCTGGCTGGCGGTAGTGGTTGCGTTCATTAGTGCGCATCGTAAATGTACAAGTAAAATATAAATTTTTCAAATAATTTCAGAATTTTCTTTTTATTATTTTCATTAAAATTTTTGCAACATAAATTTATTATTGCCAGATATTTTTATTGTTGTTTAAACTGTGCCAGACACTAATTTTGAATAAAAAAAATTTTTTTCCGAATTATTTCAGTATGGCTGAAATTTTAATATGATGTTGCTTAAATATCTGAAAACCCAAAACTAATTTGCCAGACAGTAATTCGATTGTTAAACCTTCAGCCAGACCGATCTAAAAGTGATAAGTGATTAGGCATGTTCGAAGGGTATATTATAGACAATCTCGTGTTAGTTATGCAAGCGAGATAAACGACAGCAGCTGTTTGTATTCACGATGGCGTCAGTTCAGTCACATTGGTTTATTCGTTGCCGTTGTTTTTAATGTTTTTTTTAACAAAATTGTCTTACAATGTCGAGTGAAAAATTAAAATGTATTTTGTAAAGACAGAAATGAAAAAATAATAACTTTTGTAGAAGATAAATTGAAAAAAGTGTAAAAAAGTTTTACAAATACGTATAAATTTTAAACTTAAATATGATAGTACACAGTTACCAGAGCAAGTTAATGACACCTATGGATATCACAGAAATTGTTACAGCAGTTTTACAGTTCTAATGGCAAAATATCGAAATTTATCGGAAATTAATTTCTTGTCAACAGTAGATCTTCCCAGCACATCTAGCTCAACTCCGATATCAAATATCTGTAAATTTCAGGAGGGTCAAAATGACTGAAACTCAAATTTTTTTTACAAGTTTCCATGTCCAGCGGACGGGTTTTCCACCAACGTATATCCAGCGGACGATTTTTTTTTATTCGAATAATTATACAAACTACCATCTCTGTAAATTTCAGCAGGGTTAAAATGACTGAAACTCAATATTCTTTCGTGTTTTCGTTGTTCCCGTTCGCAAACCCACCACTGGTGCGCCAGCTGACGGTCACTATGCTATAAGACAAATACAAATTGAGCTATATACAAATTATTGCCAGATTTAAAATACTCCAGTAGATGTTCGCAAAACCCTGCCAGATAATACTTCTAAAAATTCAGATACAGAAGTTATCATCCAAGAAATTGAGACTAATGCAATTATTGAGCTTGATAGTGTGGTAAATATAGAAACAAATTTAAATGTCAAACGAGTTTGTTTTTTTTTGTGGAAAAGATCTCAAGCAAGCAAAAGGCAAACAACAAACTTCACACTCCTAAAATGACAGCAGTGAATAAGACAATGATTATCAAAATGCCTCAATTTTTTGTGATACAATTATGGATTGAAAAATCTTACTTCAATTTTCATATAACCATCCAATTTTTGTTCTTTTTTCATACTTAGATTGATCCTCATCTTATTTTTATACAACAATAAATTATTATTTTGATACCATATTAATCCGCATATTAATTCAATAGTTTTCAATACTTTCTATGTAATTTATTCGACAACTATTTCTAGACCAAGCAAAATGATACCACATCACTTATCACTTTTAGATCGGTCTGGCTGAAGGTTTAACAATCGAATTACTGTCTGGCAAATTAGTTTTGGGTTTTCAGATATTTGAGTATCATCATATTAAAATTTCAGCCATACTGAAATAATTCGAAAAAAAAATTTTTTTATTCAAAATTAGTGTCTGGCACAGTTTAAACAACAATAAAAATATCTGGCAATAATAAATTTATGTTGCAAAAATTTCAATAAACATAATAAAAAGAAAAAAACCTTTCTGAAATTATTTGAAAAATTGATATTTTACCTGTACAGGTACGATGCGCACTAATGAACGCAACCACTACCACCAGCCAGATGGCCCGTATGACGTCCGGGAGAGTGAGAGAGATAGCATATCTAAAAACTGGCCTTCCTGAAATTCTTGTTTTTTTGACGTTGCTAGCTCTCGTACTATTATACATGGCGCGGAACAAGACTCGGTGCATTGTTTCTTTTGAGAAATGTGGGAGATAATAATTGTCAATGAAAAAGTTCTTCAAAATGAAGGGTTTTCCAAAAAGATGTGTTATTTTTAATAGCCCGCAATTTCGGTAGATGTCACGTTGGAAGCTGTCATTTTTTTTGAAGTAGGAACTACGCCATTAATAAAAATGGAACGATACACGCTTCAAGAACATATTGAAATCATTAAAATTCACTATAAAAATGGTGAAAATGTAGCAGAGACGGTTCGTAAAACTGGAACATTTTTGGGTCGTCAAGAAGCACCTTGTCGGACCGCAATGAAGAAAACAACCGAAAATATTGCTGCTGCCGCCGAAAATGTTGAAGAAAACCCAGGTTTGTCCATTCCTCGTCGTTCTTTGGAATTAGGCATTCCACAAACGTCATTACACCGTATTTTGCATAAAGATTTGGGTCTTAAGGCTTATAAATTTCAGTTAACACAAGAACTCAAGCCGGCCGATCATCAACAACGTCGTGTCTTTGCTGATTGGGTCGTTGAAATGCGTGAAAATGATCCGGAATTCCATCGAAAAATCATTTTGAGTGATGAGGCCCATTTCCACCTCGGTGGCTTCGTCAACAAGCAGAATTGTGGCATCTGGGGCTTGGAAAACCGAAGAGTTATTGCTGAAAAGCCTCTCTATCCTCAACGTGTGACTGTTTGGTGCGGTTTATGGTCCGGCGTAGTCATTAGACCTTACTTTTCGGAAAATGAGGCTGGAGCAACAGTTACGGTGAATGGATTGCGCTATCGAGAGATGATCAATGATTTTTATGGCCGAAATTGGATAGTACTGATCTGGACAACGTTTACTTTCACAAAGACGGCGCTACGTGCCGTACAGGCAACGAAATCATTGATCTTTTGCAGTAAAAGTTTCCGGACCGTGTTATCTCTCCAAGAGTTGATCACAATTGGCCACCGAGATCTTGTGATTTGACACCCTGCGACTTCGTGAGAGGGAAGGTCTACGCCAATAGCCCAGCGTCGATTCAAGACCTCAAAGATGGAATTCGTGAGGCTATCGAGGACATAGGGAGCCACTTTGCGGTTTGGTTATGGAAAATTTCATTGAAAGAATATGGTCCTGTAAGCGCTGTTGTGCTGGTCATTTGCTTTATGTTATTTTCCACTATTACCGGCATAGCTTCTTCTTTATGATGAAATAAACATCCGATCATTTATATTGAAAAATGGCAATTTTCTTTGAATGTCAAAATAACACCTTTTATAGGAAAACCCCTTATAATCCATAAATGTCAATGATACAAAACATGTATTTATGAATTTCTTCAAGGGTGCATTTTGAAAGATTGCCACAGGCGCTAGAATCCTAGTTCCGGCTCTGAAAATTTTGATGCAACTCTCTTTATTTAACAGTTTTACTTGGATCGAAACTTAGCGACATTCCATCACACTACTTAACTTATAGGGTAGGAAGGTACCAAAATTCAGACTATTCAGACGTATGATTTAAGTGAATATTTTCGAAGATATTACCGTGCGAAGCCGGGGCGGGTCGCTAGTATAATATAGGTAATCCTTTGTCCGTTTGAGTAGGTGCATCATGTTATAAGTTGGAAGTTTTGGTACTGGATTGAGATTTTCATTTACATGTTTTTCGAAAGTGAATTGAACGTATTATATTTCAAAAGATCTCAAAAATTAGAAGGAACAATGACTTGGAGTCGGAACACCTTCTTTCCTACCTATAGGCATTGTGTAATAACCTACTCAGTAGGTATATCATTTTTTAGGTTTATTTTTACAGAGTGTTTAAAAAAGACGCCACAATACCTATTTTATTTGGTGATTTCTTATATCATTTTATGAAAAAAAGTTTTCCTAAAAGAAGGATAATTGTTTCCAAAGATACAGGAACTTACAGTTAACTTATAAATTGACCCAAAAATGGTACGTCCTAAAATATTTCAAACCAACAATGATTTTTTAATCATTTGTTCAATTTTTGACGACAAAACTTTTTATATGTAAAATGATAAGAAATTTCAACGTAGAGTCCCTACTACATATTAGATATGTTTAATTAACGATAACTAGAAGCTTTGAAATATCTCGACCATTAGTCGCTGTCATTAATAGCTTAGTTGTTCAAAAAACTATTATATTTGCAAAAAACGGCACCCCATATAAAAAAGAGTTGAACGAAAAATTCAAATATGATTTTTTGTGTGAAGCATCTCAGTGGCGTACCTTTTTTAAACAGTTTTTTTAATAAACTTCATCATCCTGTATTGAAGAAACAATGCATATCTGGACCTACATTTATGGGAACTTTTATTCATAACATCATCTGACTGATCACAGCCTTGAATATTGCTGCATATTTTTTAAAAATCCTGTATATTATGATATACAGTACCTAAAGCAATGAATAAACCTGTTATGCCAAATTCCGACCTCATTAAAAATTTCAGGGTTTCCGAGTGTTTTATTGTTTTTGTATTTTTAGAAAATTTCCTAGTGTGATTAGTTTTTCTAGTGCCATTTCTACAAATGGGGAGGTATTTAGATATGTTTTTTTTTTAATTTCACATCAGATATTTCTGCTAGCGGTAACAAAGACTTAAATTTATCAAACTAATGTGAAATGTTGAAAAAAAAATGAAATACTAAGCAAAATTGAAAACTAAGTTCAATTTCTTTCAAGTTTGATTATCTGCATTGTACCAAAAATCTAGGGATCAACTGGTAGCCATCATCTCAAAAACTTGCTTAAAAATATAAATATATAATGGAACGAAAAAAATGGTAGAAACTGGGAACAAAAAGCCAGAGACAAACAGGTGTAAGACTATGGAAAAGACTCACATCCAGGAGTGGATGATGGAGGGCTGAAGATTTATTCGTCTACGCTTTATTCACGGGGGAATCCCAAACCTTCTAAAGTTAAAGTTCCTTAAATTAATCATAACGCCTGACCTATGGCCACGTTAGGCAACACAAATTGCGGTGCGTAGCCAACTAATGATGTGCTTGCACACAAATTCTCCGACATAAGATATCAATCGCAATTGTGGAAACAAGCGTTTGAAATAGTTTTTGCAAGTAAGGAGGTACAACAGTAATTTGGGTAATCAATTCCCTCATCATTATTTACCACTCTTGATATTTCGGATGCTAGATATCCTTCATTCTCAACAATTATTAAATGAACTATCTCCTCTTTGCGGGTGACTTGAAGGCTTCTCTGTTCTCCATCTGAACATTTAGTATCATCATAATAAATCTATTGAAATACTCAAATACTGGCATAAATTGAATTTCTGATAAAATGGTGGATGCGCTTCTGGAAGAAACGCTAATGTACTGAATTCTGTTTCTGTTTCAGTTCTATGAGAAAACCGGGCTCTATATTCGAAGCACCTTGGTACTAGACTAGCCTTCAGTATTTTGGCACTTATCATATCATTATTATTCAAAATTCCTGGAAAATAATTATGTCCGACAGAAAGATGGGAGTACACAAAGATTTTCTATAAAATATCTGTGCTTCGTATGTTGTCTATGAACTTCGAACTAACCTAACCATCCCGTCCATCCCTGACAGTTACTGTCAATGACGGCAACTACTTGTGACGTGTATTTATTAGTCTAGTTTTCAAAATGCGATTTCTGTTTTTGATAGGAATTTTCTCTATTTTCCTGGTGAAAATAAATGCACAAGGAAGAACGTTGGTTCTTCTCGATAATCAAGTAATTCGTGAAACACATTCCATATTTTTAAGATCCTTACAAGGTGAGGATCGAAGGAGGTTAATATACCGGTTTCCATTAGGATCTTTTAACTTATTTATGATGAATTAAATTTTTACAGAGAGAGGATATAACTTAACATACAAATTAGCCGATGATTCCACGTTGGTTCTGTCTAAATATGGAGAATCTTTGTATGATAACTTGATTATTTTTGCACCATCCGTTGAAGAATTTGGAGGATCTCTTAATGTGGATACCTTAACACAGTTTATTGATGATGGTGGAAACGTTTTGATAGCTGGTAGTAGTAGTACTGGTGACGTATTGAGAGAATTATCATCAGAATGTGGAGTTGAAGTTAGTTTATCAATTCTTATTCAATTATAAAATATCTTATAAGCTGCATTTCAGGTTGACGAAGAAGGTGCATATGTCATTGACCATCAGAATTTTGATGTCACTGATGAAGGAGAACATACCAAATTAGTTATTGATAATGAAAATCTGATAGATTCAGAAGTTATCATTGGGCAACGTAGATCTAATATTAAACCTTTACTCTATGAAGGAACTGGTCTTTTGGCAGATGTAGAAAATCCTTTGGTTCTTCCTTTAGTTTCTGGTTACAGTACCTCCTACAGTTACATACCTGGGCAAAAAATTAAAGAGGTAACATCTGGTGATTATAGGTTATATATTTTTAATACAAAAACATTTATTTAGTATCCACATGCTGTTGGAAAGGATACTCTACTAATTGCCGGACTACAGGCCCGAAATAATGCAAGAGTGATTTTCAGTGGCTCATTATCATTCTTTTCTGATGAGTTTTTCACAGCTTCTGTAAAGAAAGAATTGGTATGTATAAAAGCAGTAAAAATATGCCCTACAGTTTTTAAAAATTTTCAATAGGAAAAGTATTGTATGTTTTTCTTTCCTAGAAAAATTGGAAATAAATACTTCAGATTTCTAAACGCTCTATAATTCTAATTGGAAGTGTGTTTGCACAAAGTAGAACACATGATTGTACTTAGTTTCATACAATTATACTCCTTTTTTTCACCTTAGGTCATAAATGTATGATTGGATATTTTCAAGTGCTGACTTCAAATTCATTTATAAATACTTTTTGCGTTTCTTCAATGGCTTATTTGCTCATATTGCTTTTTATAGGGGGATAAGGTATCTGAAAAATCTGGTAATCAGGATGTCGCAATTGCATTAAGTCAATGGGTGTTCAAAGAACATGGACAACTTAGGGTTAAGTCTGTTAATCATCACAAGGCCGGAGAGAGTAAGCCGCCATCGGATTATACAATAATGGATGATGCGGTAAGTGAAAAGATCGTGAAACAATAAAGAACTTCTTGATTAATTCGGAATTATCATTAAAATTGGAAAATAATGAAGTTTATCCGTGACTATTGTATAATGCACTCATTATACGTCTGCTAGATCATAATAATACCCATTAATCGCAAGTGAATAATGAGTTATTATTCACTGCTGTCAGATGCTCCATAGATTTAGATTCAATTTTTTATTCTGTAACTAGATTTTCCTTCTGTATTCTAAAGCACTACAAATAACCAATATGGCTGTACCTTGTCAATCAAGGGCCAAATCTACTTTTTCCGTCAACCTCAAAATAAAAGGCGATTTCAATGTGTACTAAATTGAACATTAATGACCCATTTTATTGTTCAAACACCCTACTGCATAAATTTGTATTAGTGATATTCTTCATTATTGTAGTTTAAATTCCATATTTTAACTCACCTGAAGAAACTAAAATTTGTAGAATTTTTTGTTCCTTTCTTGTGGTGACAACCCACTATAATACAAAAGGATGGCATATTTAACTGAAATTTTGGATATCTGATCTGCATTTGAAGTGAATTAATGTGGAATTATATTCATTGGTCTAATTTAATATGAATAAATGTTAAAAGTACCGAAAAACCTCAAAATTTCTCAGTAAATCGCACTCATATTGCAATTATCAGTTCATTATAGGTTAATGTTGGTCCTCCAGTACCGTGCAGCTGTCAGAACTGCTCGTAACCTATTCAGTGACAGAAAGCTGTTCTCCCTTCCAATATTTTTCAATGCAAAATACACCAATTGTTATTTATGGGAAATATTTTATTAATTTACAATAAAACTCAGTGAACTACAGAAAAAATGTATACATAAAATTCTTCTTTTACAATAATATTAAACTGTTTTTGCATCTTTATGCTTCAGTAACAAACTGATTTCTTCACAATACAGATACAAAAAAGAATATTTGTTCATATTGTAATGCCACTGAGTTTGTAGGGAATCGTGAAATGTAAAAAAATATTTGACTGTTGCAGGTATACAATATTGAAATTGAAATTCTCAACAAAGGAAAGTGGGAGCCTTTTGTAGCGAATGATATCCAACTGGAATTTGTAAGAATTGATCCGTTCATAAGAACAACCCTGAAGAAAACCCACAACGGAAATTATCAAGCTAAATTCAAAATTCCAGATGTTTATGGAGTTTATCAATTCAAAGTAGATTATGATCGGGTTGGATACACAAGACTTTTCAGTACAACACAGGTTTCTGTGAGACCACTGCAGCATACTCAATATGAAAGGTTCATATTTAGTGCGTATCCATATTACACAGGTGCCTTCTCAATGATGATTGGTGTGTTCCTGTTTTCGTTTGTGTTTTTGCATTTCAAAGATGAAGATACTAAGTCTAAGAGTGATTAGTTTTTTATGTAAATTTTTATTTAAATAAAATTGTCCAATAAAGAAGTGTTTATTGAATACGTAATGTTTTTTTAAAACTCCAATTATAATGAAAATGATAATCAACAAATAAGGTTTTTGTGGATTGAATAATTTTGTGTCTTCCTTGCTTAATTAAGAACGTGGAGGCTACAAAATGAGCAGAAAAATCACGATATTTGTGATTATTATGAACAGCAGTTCGATAAAACTATTGGAAAATTATAATTTCATTGTGAAGATTCGCTATTTATTTTTTTTCCAATTGGATAAAAACTATTTAAAGCAATTAAATCGAATACTGGAGAATTGCAGTTCATAAATGTAATAATTTGTAGTAAAATTAACTTTGTCTCTGGAAAAACATTGATCGATTCCAATTCAACTTCAATCAGAGAAGTGAATCGATCACCTTCAAGCTGTAACCGGTTATCATTTCGGTTAACCCGGTTATATTTATGTTAAACCAGTTATATTTATGTTCTATGGGTTCGGTTAGCCGCTTGAAATTGGTTTTTCGAAACAAAACGCACCCTTTGTTTTGTTTTGACATTTCGAATAAAAACATAACCTTTACAAATGTCATGAGAGAAAGTTTTGTTATGACAAAAGTATTTATTTCCCATCATTAATTTTGTTACCTGTGTTTTATGAGAATGTGATGGGGAATTTCACTCAAATCAGCTAATATCTTCAGAAAAGTTGATGCTCTTCAAGATATAATATATTCATCACTTTCATTACATTCCTTACACCAGATAGATACATAAAAAGAAATTTGATATCTGCCTTTCTGATACCTCTAATTTTGGTTTTGAGTGAAAATGGAAGTATTTCGCACTGATTCTTTTTATATATTCAAAAAGGGAGAAAACTCTTTATGGTGCGATCGTTCTACAGGTTGTTTCATACCAAAAACAGGTAATTACACACAATTTTTGACCAGGCATATATGATTTTCATTTTGCTAAATTGTAGCTTGGTCTCTAACGGAAGCAGATGACCCTGTTTGTCTTGGGACATGTGATGGCATTATAGGAAAAGTATCTGCATCTGTTTTCGATCCACGCCTTATGGTTATTAAAGAAAGTTCCCTAGTCGGTACTATTCATGGTAATCATGAAGTTTTCAAAGTGAAATCCATAGCTTTCATACCTCTTAGCTTGGAAGAAGCTGAAATAAATCTGAAAACTTGTTCGAAACATAAAAATATTTCCAATACACCAAAACTGAATAACTCTCTATTCGATATACAGAAAAGCAGCGCATTTAGTAAAACATGGGGGACATTAAAGAATGCAGGAAACTCCATCAAAAATACAACACAACAGGCAGCTGCTATCGCAACAGGTACACCAAAGAAACGAGATGGAAGAGATAAAAATCGATTTGAAAAACAGATTATAGAGGAGTTTCATAAGATCTTCACAGATACAAATTCTTTTTATTACTCAAATACAACAGATCTCACAAATTCATTGCAGCGACTGTGCAACTTGGAGAAAACGGGTATAAAAACAGGGTCTCCCTTGTGGAGGATTGCAGATGACAAGTTTTTTTGGAACAAATTTATGGTTAAGGATTTTGTTGAGCCAAATGTGGGTACCCTTCAGATTTTTCTATGCATATAATTTCTTCATTTATTTAAGTGTTAATTACCATGAGTTAATTTATCTGGATAAGATATTCAAGTTTTATTTATGAATTTTAAAATACAATTGATGGGACAGAGATCGTAGCACATAATCTTTCGAATATACATCTGTTCCACTGGATGGCGAAAATTTTTACCGAATGTATTATATATTGTATTTTTCTGATGTAAATTTCCACTTGGCACACTGGCTTGAAAAAGAAACTGCCTTTCAGGTTATTGTTGCAACTTGCATATGAGAAGCGATTGAATTATTGAAATTAATATCTTTTCACCAACTTTTCCAGTGCACAATTATTTATGTTTTTTTCTGTTCTAATCTCCTTTCATAATATCTTCATATTAATTTGTTTTGCTATTCCCATTTCTTAATGTTTCTGAAACTACAGTGGAACTTCGTTTGTATAACAAATTTTGTTCAAGACATTGCACCTTGAATCCAAATTCCATGTTGAAAACACCCTCTAAAACAAAGTAAATTCTCTTTATAACGAAATATTCCAAGAACAAGAACATAACGCTTTGAATGGGTATTGGTAAAAAGGTATAAGGGTGAATTTTTTCCATTACATATTATGCCGGAAGTAGGTAATAAATCCCGACCATAAACTAAACCATTACGGCGGGCGGATAAATCCTTCCAAAACGTTAGATTCAGCTGGAAATGTTGAAGATGACGGTTGCTTTAACTGATTTCGTTAATGTCAATGTAAATATTGTAACAAATTAACTTCTAACTGAAAAGGACATGTTAAACAGTGTCAAATGCGTTGTTCAAAATCACTACAATAGCAGTGATGATACCGACAGCGTTGATTTGGAGGGACAACCGGCCAAAAAACCAAATTGTGAAGAGGTACTTCAAGCTTTTAAAACGTGTCGTCTCGCTTTCCGGTCCATTGAAGGGGTTCCGGAAAATATTTTTGAATCTTCAAGGAAATGCTAAGTTTTTTTATGAGAATAAAATGTTTTTTATCTTACCACTCATACAACAATTACGAATTATTTGCCCAAATAATCGTGAATAGCTATGTATTGTATACGTACCTACATAAAATGCCTAAAAGCTGTTAGAAATGCACTTACACACCTTTTAGAGTATGTATATGAATTCACAATGAAAAAGGCAATTGCTTGTTTCGATACTTGACCTTATAAAAAAAACTTCCAAATAACGAAATTTCTTTATAACGAATTTTTTTTGATTTTGCGATTTTGTTATAGGGAAGTTCCACTGTATATAATTCATACCAAATCTCCTTACAGAGTCCATTGTTCGATCCATGGATCTTACCAATAGTTCAAGGCTATATTCAAATCGAAAAATGCAAAGTAAGCACCGAACAATATTACCAAAGAGAAAATCTATGTGATAAATCATACGAAATCTTCACTCTAAGCATTATTTCACGAAGAAGCAGATTCAGAGCTGGAACCAGATATAAAAGGAGAGGTGTCGACGAACAGGGTCATGTTGCAAACTATGTTGAAACAGAACAACTCATATCATACCACAGCCATGAAGTTTCATTTGTTCAAGTCCGAGGATCGGTACCAGTTTATTGGTCACAACCAGGCTATAAGTACAGACCCCCACCCCGAATAGATAAAGGAGAGAAGGAAAATCAGGAAGCCTTTGAGAAACATTTCAGCCGAGAAATTAAAACCTACGGTCCGATATGCGCAATAAACCTTGTAGATCAGTCAGGTCATGAAAAAGTTATTTTCGATGCATACTCCAATCAGATTTTTCAGTTTGATAGTTCGTTTATAACCTATGTCACATTCGATTTTCATGAATATTGTCGAGGAATGCATTTCGAAAACGTGTCAGTTCTGATGAATGCTATTGCCGATATATTGAAAGAGATGAATTATTGCTGGAGAGATCAACATGGACATATCTGCTCCCAGAATGGGGTCTTCAGGGTGAACTGCATCGATTGTCTTGATAGGACCAATGTTGTTCAGGTAGGTTCAATAATTTTATTTAAGTTGAATGCAGAACTCTTGCTGATTAGAACTGTTATAAATATAAAGAAATCAATAATTCTACGAAAAAATTTAACACTTACGGCGCTACAGCTCGCCGACCAGTTCCAGAGCCCCAATGATTGCCGGGATTCACGGCAATGAAGCGGCAGACCGACTGGCCAGGGAAGGAGGGACAACCCCCTTCACTGGACCAGAACCGTTTTGCGGCTTCCCAGCCAGTCATCAGGCAATGGCTATTAAGGACTGGGAACAAAGGAGGAAGCTTATGTCCTGGCGTACGACCAATGGTCAAAAGCAAGCTAAGTCACTTCTCACTCACTCGACGAGCTGGACCAAGAAAGTCCTCTCACTCAGCAAATTGGAACTGAGGAAACTGACGGGCGCTCTCACTGGGCACTGTCCTGTGAGGTATCACTTAAAAAAACATGGGAAGGCGCCCGATAGTACATGTCGCTTCTGTCAAGAAGCCACCGAGACAGCTAGACACCTGCTATGTGAGTGTGAA
The DNA here is from genome assembly GCA_013421045.1 of Propylea japonica. NCBI lineage: Eukaryota > Metazoa > Arthropoda > Insecta > Coleoptera > Coccinellidae > Propylea > Propylea japonica. Next base: position 40,428,663 of record CM024247.1, read on the forward strand.
GCTGTTCACCAGAAACGGTTACGGCATCTTGGCTCCAGGTTCCTAAAGCCTGAACAAGTAATGGATGTGGCCCCCAGAAAGGTGGTGAAGTTCATTGAGACTTTGCTGCCGTACTGGTAAACAGCGCGGGGATGCACAATGGATCTTAAGGTCAAGGTGCTCGCAAGGTCGGTTTTGATCTGTCGCCCCTCCTCTAATCTAATCTAATCTCTAGTATCTGAAAAAGCTTCAAGGAGACTACACCTTTTCCAATTGAAATTCAAAAAACGTAAAATGTAATTCAGAAAAGCAAATTGAATTTCAGAAGATGTAAATTGTAATTCAGAATAGGGAATTTGAATTTCAGAATAGGAAATTGTCATTCAGGAATGGAAACTTGTAATTCAGAAAAAGAAAATCGAATTCAAAAGTAGGAAATTGTAATCTATGTAATTAAATAGTGACATGATTTCATTAAAAAAGCGTTGCGCAAAATAATAATAATGGTTCTTGTGGAAGTATGTAGATACTTCATAGATTTTTCCTCTGCTTACTACCTTTGTAATACATTTTCTGAAATTGAACTCAAGGGTTCTAGGCTCAGAGTAAAAAGTAAACCTAGACATGCCTTCACACATTTGTTGAAGCAGCCAAGTAGAATCTGTTTATGCACGGGAATAACATTCAGGCGCTGCGAACTTGTGCCATATCTTTATTCCGTATTGTTATAACTGGTCGGCCGCTCCCCTACTCTGATACTAACGGCTAGCGTCTGTTACAGACAATTCTGTCAGTCTGGCAACATCATCTTTTAGTGTTCAGTTACTCGATGTGTCGTGTTTACATTTTCATTTGGATTTGACGTTCACAAACTGAATTATTTTACTGATTTGGTGGCAGTTTATTGTTGATTAAGGGTATTCCGTTAATTATAGTTATCGCAAAATTACAAAAATGTTGTATTATATTCAGGAATTGTAGAAATGAAAATCTAACGTATTATATTTCTTTACTTCACCCCAGTGCGGCAGTGAAATGCTTTCCATCTCACTCTAATGCTTGGTTGATTACAATGCAGTACTATTCATGCGTAGGGGCATCTCTATGTTTACTTTTTGCTCTGAGGTTCTATAGGCCAGTGAGTGAGATTGTGCTCTTCCTAGTGTGTAAGCCCCTTCATTGCCTTTGATTACTGCAGTGACAAATGTACTGTTTTTGAGATTGGAAATTCATACATGAGTTCGTTAGTTTCCTCACTGTAGTCTCCTTGGAACAAATATGAAATCAATGATATTCGAATAATATTCAAATGGATTGTAACTTCTGTATTAAAAATAATAATAACTGTCTTTTATGGCTTAGCAAATGGCCATCGACCTTTGGTCCTTCAGCCACTTCTGTTATTATTGATCCAAATAATTACACTTCAGTCCTCCAACATATTTTAAAATAATTTTAAAATTTAGATATGCAATAAGACCAACATAATTTCATTCCGAAATTTTATAAATTGATCCGAATCATAATCATATTGAAATTTTCAGACTGCAATTGGAAAAGCTGTTATGGAAATACAATTTTGTAAACTTGGCCTCACACCTCCAGAGGGTCCAATACCTGAAAATATAAGGAGTACATTCCAATTGCTATGGGCAAACAACGGAGACATTATAAGCAAACAATATGCAGGAACAAATGCTTTGAAAGTAAATCAATTCATTGCTGACCTATTGAAAACATATTATTATGTATTTTATTGTTTTAGGGAGATTACACCAGAACTGGAGAACGAAAAATTTCTGGAATTATGAAAGATGGAATGAACTCAGCTAATAGGTGAGTTTGTGAGCTGTGTCTCATTTCAAGGTATGGTTTAACTTAATCATATTGCTTTGAACATCTCAGCAATAGAAGTTCATATTAGGATATCATCTCATTAAAAATTAGAGTGCTCGAATGTGGTAACGGTTCAGCACAAAAGAGCCTCCTTGTTTTGCAAAGAGGTTTAAGTTTTTAATTTACATAAATATCTACGCTTTTTGATGTCTGTCCAAGTTAGTTTGTTCTTGAAAATATGCTTTCATCAAATCGAAAACAATTGCATCTATTAATTTTTATGTACTGAAATCAGCCTTCGAAGATACTGAGGTGGAAAACACTCCATAAAAAACAGTGGTTTTATATCATTTGAAAATTACATAGGGGGTTATAGGATTTTGCAATACTGAAATAAGATATGCTCTCTCTTCACAGTCTGCATGCTTTTTAGCAATCACTTTAGATCAAGATGAATCAAGTTTCATGGTCACAACACAATCCACTTCATAACTTGAATATTCACCTGCCCACCTCATTTTTTGAGCGCTCGTTCTACTTAAAAGAGTGCTATATCGTTTTGCTCCCTGATGACGAATTCGTGGTCAAATTCAATTCTGTTCGTGGGGCTGTAAACACGATAACTTTCGAAGGGATTGTTTTAAGAGACTTGAGATTTTCAGGGCTAGTTCGGTTCCCAAATGCCTCGGTTAAGTTCGTTAACCAGCCAAATCGTAGGTGTTCCATAAAATGTGGCCATTCAAAATTTTTGTTCCTCAATATCTTAGACAAAACGAAACCAATCAAAATGAAATTTTGCCACATGCAAAATGCTCATAATAAGCATGCAAAATTTCAAGAAGATTGCATCTTCTGAACCATAGAGAACTCAATTGGAGCATTGAAAATAAGAATCTCCATATTTCCATAAACAAGATATCCCATTCGAGTGAAATTCATTATGTGTGTGAAGATTAATATACAGAATTTCAAGAGGATCGCATCATCAGAACCATAGAATTTAATTCTTGTAATTGTCAAGTATTCACATATTTCAGTTTTTGAATAATTTCCAGAATATTCTTCCGATCGTGCTGAGATTTCGCATTTATATATTCAATATCAATGTCAAGTTGTATACAAAATTATGATGTAATAGCCTCATTGCTCCACCAATGAACGAGCGCTCAAAAGCATCTGGTCAGGGCTTTCTCAAATTTTCATTTTATGTTAATCGTTGTATGGCGTATTTATTGATCCGATGTTATAGATACTACCTCAATCGTTTCAAAGACTCCATTAGACAAAGTTGCATCGATATAATTCATGGGGAACGTTTGAATGAAGTCGATCTCTGTGATATATGGAGTTACATGAATAAAATATCGAATATCGCTATAGAATACCTCCCAGAAGACACAAAGCTATTGTCATCACCTCAGTTTGCCCTTGATCAAGAATTAGCTTTAGCCAATGCTATGTACCACATGTTTAGGTCAGTGAAGTCTAAAGTTTGAACGTATATAATACTATGAATTGTGTACATAGGCTTACTTCACACTTGCTTTGTGGTTTGATGTTTATGACACGAAAGTATAAGATATCTTTGAATAAAGTTTGGTACAAGGGTGTTTGAGTAGGTCCGTTTATTGTTTTATTATCGAATGATTTAAAAACCAGTACTCACTCAGAGACGTAATACCTCAGAGTGAGAATGAAAGAAATAAACATAGAGATGCCCCTACGCGCGAATAGTGAGATAGAAAGCATCGCTCTGCCGTACTAGGGTGAAGTGAACAATAGGTTAGATTTCCATTTCTACAATGCCTGAATATAATACAACATTTTCGTAATTTTCCCATAGCTATAATTACCGGAATAGCCTTAAGCAACAATAAAGTGCCACCAAATCAGTAAAATATTTCAGTTTGTTAACGTCAAATCGAAATGAAAATGTAAATATAACCCATCTAGAAACTAAATACTAATAGACGATGTTGCCAATCTGACAGAATTGTCTGTAACAGAGGCTAGGCGTTAGTATCAGAGTAGGGGAGCAGTAGACCAATTATCCCAATACGGAATAAAGACGCGGCACGAGTTAGCAACGCCTGCATAACAAATTCGTGAAGGCATCTCTAGGTTTACTTTTACTCTGAGCGTAAAACCTACACAACACAAAATCGTAGCATGTGTCCGTGAATAAAAATGTTGTCATTGGACGTTACACACTACAGCCTATCTGTGTATGGTTATTGAGGCATTCACCACTCTGCATCTTTTTGTGTTCTTTTCTTGTAATGAGTACCCATTGCCCCAATATCAACTCACATGTCCAAGAATACCTCCTACTTCTTTGATTAAAGAGTGGCCACTGCGTACTCATTCACAAAGCTTGATTGGGCGATCAAATCGTTGATTTTGATGGAAGTCAGTAATTTACGTCAAAAATGAACTGGCACAGAAATAATGACATTTCATCAATAAAAGTGATTGGGGTTTTTGTGAAACGCAGTTATGGGTCGATTATATTGAGATACTTCACAAGCTGCTACTGAGCGAATTTAGTAGCTGATTGTAAATTCGCTCAGTGTAATCGTGTTCACAAGCCAACAATCTGATTGTAAAAAAGCCGCAACTAAAGTTCAAAGCTTTTTGGCTTGTTGGCATGTAAACAAGCCGTGTGTAATCACAGTGCTACTAAACAAACTGTGAGTTCTCATCTACTCGGTAGTTCCTGGTTCTTAAATTTGAAATTTTGAAAACGTATTTGATATTTATCTTAGATCCTTGACAATGATACAAACATAAACCTCACTTGGATCGCTAGATTGTTGGCTACTCAGCGAGTAGACAGTTGTGTGTAATCATCACAATCTCACAAGCTAATTCACTCGCTTCTAAATTCGCTCAGCAGCAGCTTTTAAAGTATCTCAATGTGATCGACCCATTAGTATTTAGTATTTTTTTCGTGTTGTGTGTAATGTCTCTCAGTCAGTATCTGCTAAATAAGGTCTAAGTATTGCTAGTTCTCTCCATTTCCTCTGCTGATATTAACTAGCTTACACTACTAATCTATTCTTCATTTTCATAATGGGTGGACCTTCTTCATCAATTCTATAGGGTTATACAGGTTGGCCTCCGGTCGATGATATCCTGAATTTTTACGGATAACGAGAGGTAAAACAGTTATAAAAATTTGTTTTATGGGGCCAGGTTCACTGCCATATCAATCTTGAATATTTTCACGGAGTGTTCCATTGCCAGATAGGCGATATCGTGCGTTGACGCATCGTAGGTGTGGCCTACAATGCGATGATCCGTTGCAATAACGCAACGCAACGGACCACTGTCTCCTCATTCTTTATCTCTGATCTGATCATATACAGTGTATCAGTGTACTAACCTCAATATCTCGACTACTATACCGAATCAGAAAAAATGCCTATAACATATTTCAGGAGAGTATTCCGATCGTAAATGTGGTATAGAGGTCTGATTAAATAACCCTCACATTCACCAGAATTGACATGGGATTGTTTGAGAATATTTTTCTTCTACTTCTGTTTTGAATTAATCAAATGGTTGATAAAATTTGCAATAGTCTATTTTAATCCCAATAGAGGAATAACTTTTACAGTATATCTTCATTAACAAAGTTATCAAATTTGCTGAGTTGAAATGCTTTGTTCATTGAAAGCTTTCAGCAAATAAAGAATAATAAATAAATATTATTGTCTCTAGCAAGAAGCTAACTATTTCTAATATGCATGGCACTGTATCCTGTGAAATCCTTCATGGAGAAAGATAACTACATTAATTTACTTGAAACGAATCAAATATTGAATGAAAATGATTTTTCAATTAAAAAAAATCGTTTCAGATATTATTTGAGCCGATTCAAAGACTCAACAAGGCAAGGAACTATTGATTTGATGTTAGGTGAGTTATAGTTGTGAAATAGTTGATCGTTACCCATCTAAAACTTCACATAATGAGAACTGATGAAAAAACTAGTCAAATTACTGAGTATATAAAGTATCTATTTTTCTATAAATATAAGACAAAATAAAGAGAATTCAAACAATTTTCTTGGCCTCTTAAGTTTAAATTACGGATTAAAATGTTTAATTACCAAATAATTCCGAATTATGAAGGTGGACTGACACCAGGTTAGATCCAGATTCAAAACTTCTTGGCAGTGTTTTCCGTAAGGTGTTGATAGTTCATATAAACGCTGTTGGTAAAATGACTTATTTACATGAGTTCTATCTCTTGCCAAAAAAACTGTAATCAGAAAACAACCAGTGTATTGCTAATTTCTTCTTTTTGTGGGCAACAAATTCGAGTCACGAATAAATCAAATCTTCATAAAATACTGTAATAATGAACTTTTACTAATTGAGACTCACAATTTTGAGTTCATATTCTTTTAGTTAGCGCTTTTTAAACTTATCAAAAATAATTGTATTTAAGTAATTCAGTAAGTATGATATTCAACATCCCAATTACTATTTTTTTTGGAGTGTAATTGTTTTTAAACCCCAAATAGTATCATTTTCTTATTGTAGGTAATAATGTCTCCGAGGAAAACTTCATTGTGGCCAAAACCAGCCAATTGGAAGATGATCACATGGCAACAGCTGAACATGTGAAATTGCTGTTCGAGGACTGCAAGAAAATGTTGATTAAACAACCTGAGCTCACCCTAGGTATATGGGGATTGATAAACGCAGATCCAGTAACAGGCGATGTGAATGAGACCGAAATAGATTCCATATTGATATTGACCAGAGGTTCATATTTTGTGGCCGATTATGATGATCAAGTGGATAAGATAACGAAGTATCAGGAGGTTCTCTTGCAAGATATTACTTTGATTGAGTGTGGAATGGGCGATATGGGAAAATCCTTGTTTGGCAGTACGAAGAGTAAACCCTGCCTGAGAATCAACTACAAAGTCAATAATATTGGTGGTTACTACCACATGTTTCGTTCAGCTTGTTTTGGATTCTTCAATAATATGCCAATGTGTATTAAGAGTGCAGACGATGAAATGGGTGAGTACAATCTATAGCTTAATGTTTTTTAATGCTTCTGGCCATACTCAGGGTTTCTATTTTCCCTTCTACTGTTAAACTTATTTGTATTTATATTTGGATATTTATCAGGGTTTATTAGTTAATTATCATTAAGAACAGACGTTCTCTTCATACTAAAATATCAATTTCATTGAACATTTGGTTTCACTGCTCCTTTCATTTAAAATCCGAATAACTACAAATTAAATAAAAAAATAAGAAAAGCCCTGAGCAGGAGCTTTTGAGCGCTCGTTCGTTGGTGGAGCAATACGACTACCTCAAAATTTTACATAGGACTTGAGATTGATACCAAATATACCGGGTGGCCCACCACTGACGCGATGCTCATTTTGAGGGTGTAAATGATGATATTTTGAAAATCTTTTTTGGTGAGTGTAGGGCAATCAAAAACATAATTAAAAATTATTTTCATATATACAGGATGTTCCATTACGAAGATACAGGCCAAAATTACACTTTTTCAAATGTAATATATGACCTCAAAAATGGAAAGGCAAGCTCATATTATGACGAGTTTCTTAAGACCACTTTGTACATTTGATGCACCATCTACAAGAAAATTGCGAAAAATTTAGAATATGGTGTAATTTTAAATAGTAATTTATGAAGGAACCAGTTACCCAAGCGATAATAGATATATAGTCCGTTCACGAAAGTTTCAGCCATCGGTTGGCCATGGAAATTTGGCATATTCCACTATGTATATTAAAATTTTAGGTTATGTTGTTTATTTTCGTGTCAGATTGATACGCAATGTTGTCAATATTGCATAGAATTCTCAAGGTCGTCGGACGAGGCCGGGTACATTCGGCAACGTTGACTTTATTTTACGTAATGACAGTAAATACTACCAACTTAAGATAAATAAACAAACGCCTACTATGCGCTCAAACTTTCGTGAACGGAATATAGGTTTGCATTTGAAATAAACAGGTAGGAGGGGTTTGAAAAAAATTTAATTGTATTTCCATAACATCCATCAAATTGGAAATCAATTCACGTGTTTCAGTTTTTTTCAATCAACGATTTAAAAGATATCAATTTTATCAATGACTTTCGCCCAATCCTGTAAAAATTCTACTGTACGTGTGTAATGTGTATGTCGTCTAGACCGATTTGAATGATTTTTTCATGCGTTTGGTGCCGCCTAGGATGGTTTAGATTCACAAATCAGATGGCGCTGCAGTCGGAGTCTATGTAGGTTATTTATCTGTACTGCATCTAAACGGCTGGATCGACTTGAATTAATTTTGTGTATGCATTCATTCTTGCTTGACATATTAGTCAGGTTAAAGTCTGTGGGGCCGGGACAGTAGATTTATATTTCAGACATAATACTGTAAATTTCAGAATATTCAAGAAAAGCTTCAAGTCAGAGTAGGGCCAATTTTGGAATTAAATATTCTCTGGTTCTCCAAATAGTTGTAACTGGTCGGAAGCAATAACTTTATACTAGATTTAACACCATCATATTTCAAATTCCAATAACATCTCTTTCAGAATACCTGAAAGCTATCTGTGAATCATTATTGATCTCTTTTGAGATCTGCCAGCTACCACAAGTTACTTGCACTCAAGGGCAAAATTTGGACAAGCGTAAATCTAAAATAATAAACGAACCATTATCAGGAAATATGTATTTAGATGTTGCTGGCATTCCTCAAATGACTAGAAATGTTTCTGAAACTCAACTCCTAGCCCTTAAGAATGTAGGTAAGTATTGTGCCATATTGCTGAAATTTTTATAATTGAATTCATTACGTGCAAATATGTTCGTCAGTTTTATATTTCAAAACAAATTTGGGATATGTTCACGATAGCTGAAAATAGTGGCCCACTGACTCGAATTTGAAGGAATTCTAATCTAGTCATCAATCTCTGCAAGGCAGAAGAATGTAATTGAAATCAATTTTAAGTTCGAATCTTTAGTTTTCACTCGCCTTTTCATATCTTAGAAATTATTAATTTCGAATCAAATGAACAATAATATCTGTTCAATTTGTGTTGCTTGATATTTTAGTTAAAGCAAAAGGGGGTTACAGTTCACTGCGACCTCAAGGTCCATTATGCTCCCTTACAGAGCTGTTCAGACCATACCCCCACAGCTCGCCTTTCAGTTCCAGAGATTTGATAAAATTCAATATCTGTGAAGGCTTCAACGAGACCAGTTCCTCACCTAGGTGAATGGGGGTTTCTTCCTCCACCCCACAGAACCTACACTCGGCAATCCCCAGATTAACAAGACCTAATTTTTCTTGCCTACCTCATTGGGTTTGTTCCAGCACTCGCAGATCATTTTTGAGTCGATGACGTAAGAGGTCAGTGCTTTAATAGCAGCTTGACTATCTGAGTGTATGGGTATATCGCACTCCTGATAGTTTCTTTCTAGATTTATATCTAGACATCTTTCAATAGCTAAGATTTCCGCTGTAAAGACGCTCATACAGGAGTCTAGCGACAGTGCACAGTTGCTTAATAAGTAGTTCATCATTTTCACGTTTTACCTAATTTTGAAACCTGAATACACATCAATCGTTGAATCAATTACAGAGTTTCTTATTTCAAAATAATTTATTGCATAATTAAATTGTAGGATCAAAAGCTATATCCAACATGACAAACCAATTCTCAAGACTCAACAAAATTGGCAATAAACTCAAAAAAGGCAAATCTCGACCAGCTAATTTCGAAGTTGGTCAAGGAGACAAATTAGAGATTTCCAGTGATTCCGAAGAGGAAAGGGATAGTATATTTCAACCTAACGTTGTTGGTGAGTCAAGTTCAAGTGGTGAAATAGAGCAAGGAGAGGAAGCGGAAGAAGAAAGCTATGTGTCCATTAATAAACTGGATACTTTCTTACCTTCAGTTGGTATAGTAATGGGGAACAGTAGCGACAGTGAAGAAAAAAGTACACTTGATTCTAAGAGTCATTTATTACATCACCAAGATTCTAACCTTGATAATATACAACTCACAAGTATTATGCAAAACGTAAATATTTCTAAACCAGACATTCAGATAAACTTTGGTCCTGCAGTAGTAGATTCTGAGTTTGCTACATCGACATTAGAGAAAAAATTAAGTCACTCATATAATGATGTAGATGGCAGTACTAACAACCCTAATTCCTCTAGCGTAAGACTTGATAAAAGATCAAATTCAGATTATGAAGTTACCTTGAACATCTCACAATCACAAAGTGAATCTGCATTGAAGAACAAATTGACAAATCTGACGTCACCAGTGGCCTCTGTCACTAGAGATTTGGTTTTTTCACCTTTTAGTAAGTTGGCTAAAGGTGTGCAGACTATTGGCACTAATATAGATCGTAAACTGAGTGGACAGGTGAGGAATGTATCAGAAAAAGAATTGGAAGAACATAGAAAGCTTCAGGAGAAATGGCATAATTGTAAAACAAAATTGATAGCTCTCTAGGATATCAGTGTTTAGTACCAATTTTCGGTTTTGAGCATATTTTATTTTGTAGAAATGTAGAAAGATCTTCTATAAATGTTTCAGGAACAATTATGAGAAAAGAAATCATTCATTATTTCTTATGAAACAAAACAATAAACTAAGATATTCCACATAAAATCGCTCAGTTTCAAAATGGGCGAATACATTTCAAGTTTGCTCCTTCTAACTGAGAGGTTATTTGTAGAATCTTTTATGACTTTTTCATCTTCTCACAACAGACTTTTGTTATCCTGAGGCGAATTTGGACGATGTAACTACAGCTTACCATAGTTACTTGACAGTTAATACACATATTTTCTGCCAACTCACGTAACTATGTTATGATCTGACAGAACATACGTGTATTTACTGTCAACTATGTAATTATGGTGAGCTGTAGTTACATCGCCAAAATTTGCCTCTGTATACTCATTAATTCTCTCACGAATTATTATATAAATATATTGCTAATTAATAGTTGCCACAGGACTATTGATTTATGTAATAATATTTATCATTCTTTAACACTTAAAGTCAATGAACTTTATCAAACATCTTCCACACCCAATTTTATTATATTATTCTGGAAAATCTGTATACACTGTGAATGCAAGTGCAATATAACAACACCAATTTTCGCATTTAATTTATTCACAACAAACATAATAAATATACTTGTAAAACTTCATCAATTATATTTGCCAAGGAAGTTAATACAACTTACATATTGGGAACAAAAGGTGAACTGAAGGCTTTTATTCTGTTGAACTGAATTTGCCACTGAAAAGCCATTCAAAAAGATTATATTATTATGTCAAATATTCCAAAATGTGCTTTCCACATGGTAATAACTTCCATATGAATATAGTATAATAAAGTATAATATATTAAGAACAATATTCTTACGTGGCAGTAGGGCAAACTTTGAACATTATTGTTTTTCAAAAATTTAATTACTCTTTCATAATAATTAATCTGACACCCAGTTTAATTGCCAGTAATTTGAATCTCCAATGAATTGTTGCTTTATTATGGAATGAGTTACATCTACCTATTGTGGATCATCATTTGATTTATATTTGTTTCTATATTTATATCGTTCAATTAATTCAGTGTTGAACAGGGCTGTTTGCTCAAGCTCAATGTAACTCAATTGTTACAGGCAGCTTTTTTGGTGGCAAAATCGATGGATATTGCTTCTACAGGGTGATCCAGATCGTAACCAAGAAATTTTAACCACGTATTCTACATCAAAAATAAGCCCTAGTTTGTCATATAAACATATGTCGAGAAATGTTTCCTCCCCGAGATACGGGGTGTTGAATACAATATAAAAAAAATGTTTTTCATTAATAACTTTCACACTGCTTGAAATATTCTTATGCAATTTAAAACAGGTTTTGAGCGTCCATGAGCACTTTTTGAATAATATAATTTCTTTCTATTCTACCAATAATCAATAAGAAATTGATACGCCACTGGTTTTTCCGACAATAAAAATTACTACATATTTAAATCCTCATTTAATTTGGAGCAAATTCCGTGTCTTGACTTTTTGCTCTGCGAGGCACTGTTTCCGGTTAAAAAAATAAAACACATTCTCATGCATGAAGAAATCGCCAAAATTCGGTACAAAACCGTAGTACCTAAGCTTTTTATTGCTATATAAAATTTTTGCGATTTCTTCATGCATGAGGATGAATGTGTTTATTTTTTTTAACCGGAAACGGTGCCTTGCAAAGCAAAAGTCGGGATACCAATTTGCTCCAAATTAAAGGAGGATATAAATAATAATTTTTATGTTGAAAAAACCAGTGGCGTATCATCTTTTTATTGGAAAATATTCTTGCTGCACTACGGACGCCACCGGTAGAAAAAACAAATGATATTATGCAAAAAGTGCTCCTTGACGCACAAAATATATGTCTCAAATTTCATAAAAATATTTTAATTAGTGTGAAATTTATTAATAAAGAAAAAAATTTTCATATAATTTCAACACCCCGTATCTCGGAGAGGGAACATTTCTCGACATATGTTTATATGACAAACTAGGGCTTATTTTGATGATGTAGAATACGTGGTTTAAATTTCTTGGTTACGATCTGGATCACCCTGTATAACTGACATTACAGCAAAGCTACTTTTAGTGCGAATGGCTTATGGCCCTATATATCAGTATTCGTAATTTTTAATTGGCTTAGTTTTCCTTTTTAATTTTCGATATATTGATATTTCCATTATATTTTATGTACTTAATTACATTATTTATTACTCTAGTCATAAATTTTATGATAGTGAATGTATTGTTATTGTTAGAAATCATTGTTGCTCATTGGTATACAGCTTATACATACAATATTCACTTAGATTTAAAAATGGCATTTGTAAGATGTGAACTGAAGATTCAACATCAGTGACCTCGAATATTCCTGCATTTTGCTCAAGTAATAGCTGATCGTGATATGTTCAATAATTATGCATATTTCGTACAAATAGCAAAAAAATATTTTGATGCACTATTCTGAGAAATTTTGGATTGAAAGGTATCTATACTTGATTACCTTTTGCTTTCAAAATTTTTATAATAGTGCAATTGGAATTTTTACTATTACCTACTTTTTTCTTTTTTTCATTTAACTATTGGAGCATATCAAACATAATTTTCAACGGTTGTTTACTTATTTCAAAAAATTGTTTGGCAGAGAATAGTGATATTAAGCATCGATTTAAAGTAATTTCTGGAAATATGCCCCAAAAACTTGCCAAATATCAACCAGAATAGAAGGCTTGAAGGAGTTATTATTCAAATAAGCCTTAACACAGCTTTCAATTTAGATATAGCAAACATGTTCAATTATAGAACATTCCTTTCTATTAGGAATTTCTTCTGAATGGAATTATAGAACTATGCACATACAATAAATCTTTAGAATGCTATTGTCTTTTTAGTTAATACATATATCATTATCATTATTATCAGTGGTTTTTGTGATGAAAGTTAATTCTTCGTTTATAACTTGAAAGAATCAAGCTATGGCAAATTTCTTCAAAAGAAGGAGAACAAATAAAAAATTGTGTGAATGGACAGCTGACAAAATTCTGAGAATGAAAATTGATCCAGAACCAATTTGAGTCGAATTTTGGCGATGTAACTACAGCTTACCATAGTTACATAGTTGACAGTTAATACACGTATTTTCAGTCAAATGATCACGTGATAGTTAGATAGTTACATGTAACCACAGCTCGCCAAAATTCGACTTTGAAGTGGATATTATTTCTGTTAACCAGTTAGCCAATTGTATTCTGAGCTCTTGAGTCAGGTTGTTTCCGCCCAACCGTATGGCGTTATGTAGAGAACCCTCAGAAAAAGTAAATTTTTACTCTGAGAGAGAACCAAAAATGACCAAACCGTTTGAATGGATTGGCTTCCTGCATTCAAGCGCTCCTCTTGAATCAAGCGGCTAACCGCGCTAACCTAACCTAACGTAACCGGTTATCAGTTCGGTTGATTCAACTTGAATGCATTTGGTTAACCGAAATCATAACCGGTTAGCCGTTTGAAATTGATTTATAGGCGAATTTTGGCGAGCTGGGTTACCAAAGATATTCAACAGAATTGGTGGTTACAGCCACAGAACGGAACGTTACGTGTAGTTGACAGTTCTTATGTTCTGTCAACTTACCTAACTATGGTAACATCGCCAAAATTCGACTTATGTTAGCCAAGTAGTACCGGTTATATAACCAGTGATTATTACTAATTTTTACAAAAGTTATAAATCGGATTAAGTGCAATTTAGTACTAAGTTTAAGGCACACTGCACAGAACATACTCTCGAAAAATGTGGGAAATCTCTCGTATTCAGATAGAACATAAAAAATGAAGATGACAAGTTCCCATAATCTTTTTCCTAGGGGCGCTCCCTACGAATAGGGTTGCCAGGCGTCCGGATAAAGCCGGACATAGTTAGGATTTTTGATAGCGTGTCCGGCCAAAACAAACGGTGTCCGGATTGTCCGGCTTTTGTTAGGCTTTTATTTCGCCAACGAGTTATTTCTTTCAAGGAGGATATAAAAAACATGTACATTATTGCAGTACAATATTTAAGATCTTGGACTGAAATCATATTCAAAGATACAGAACATTTCAAATGGATGACTTTAAAAGATGTTCCTGAAGGAATCAAGTTTCCGATACTATACCTATTTTTATTACAAACAACGTTGAAGTTGACGACAGCAAATGTTTTGACCAACTGCAAAACCTCAAAAGTTTTCTGAACAAAAACGAAGATAATGTTGAATTCCAGAAGCTGTTGTCACACAAGAAATGGGTAGCCTATTTTAAGTCGATGAGTAGTCAGGCTTGTTTTTCAGAATTCCTGACTATTTGTCAGTATCACTTTGCAATTCAGGACTAACTCAAATGTTGAAAGAGTTTACTCATTGAAGGACAGCAATGGTGAAAGGAACGCAACAGATATTACATTTGACACTGTTGCTTGTAGAATTCATTTAAAATATTTGACTTGTAAGGATTTTTACAACAGCATTTTGAAAGAAACTGATCTTTTGAAGCAGGTTTCTGGCAACTCAAAATACTCATAAATATTTGTATTGCTTAAGTTAAAGAGGAGAAGTTATATTTTATAGAAGTTTTTTTGAGATTGTTTTTTTGTTTTGTTTCAATAAAAGAAAATAATTCCCAAATATGCCATCATTTTACTGATTTGGCATTCGAATTTATTTATATTTCATTATATATTTTTGTCGTTATCTATTGATACTGGGACATAGTTTTATTAATATGGGGTGTCCGGCTTTTTTATCAAAATGTCCGGCCAAAATGGCTTGTCTGTCCGGCTATTAGGTTTGGCGACCTGGCAACCCTACCTACGAAGATACAACCTCCTAAATGACGCCACTGGAATAAGTTTCAAACTATGTATTCGATATAATTTTTGATATGAATTTATGGACCTCTTAAATCACCGCACTCAAATTTCAATTAGCTTGTTCAGTCTACCAGGGGCGGACTGGGTTGTGCTTATATTTTTAACACCCTGTATGATAAGGTGCTGAAAAAAACAAATTAGGATACCTTGAACATTAAGTTAAAGAAAAGGTACCTACTCTTGTTCAGTGTAGGTAAAATGAACCGTTAAAAAAATAATAATTAAAGAAGTAAGTAATTGAAATTTATTCTACTCAAATGAATTTCCAGTGGCGTCATTTAGGAGGTCGTATCTTCGTAGGGCCGCTAGGAAAAAAAATTATTGGAACTTGTCATCTTATTTTTTTTATGTTCAAATCATTTAGGAAAACGCCCGAATTTTCACCTTGACTTCGGATTCTTAAATGTTAATTTAATTATCGACAATGCGGCGAGAGGATGAAGCACTCCTTTCTGAATGGCTGGTTAGTATGGCAAACAGGAACTGCAACATGGTCAGTTTGCATTCAGAATGTTTCAATTCAAATTTTATAAGTGATTTTTCAGATATCAATGAATAGAGCAGCAAATTTTTCAGAGACATTTATTTGCTGTTAAAACTTAAAATACTGTAGATACATATACAATTTATCAATTACTCTTGTGCCTTAAATATTTTAGCAGACAGTGAACGAAAGATTTCCAAAACCAGTTTTAATTATTGGCTAATCCTACTGGGTTCAACATTGGTGGAGCTTTCTTGGTGAGACCAGCCAAATGTCTCTTGATTTCGGCAATAGCTCTTCCAGGATTTAAACCCTGAAAAATCAAAAATAATTTATATGGCCAATCAAACATACATATAAATGAATATGCTATAATATAATTCACTTCCATTTTTAAAATATTTTGTTGTTTATGAATTACGAATTAAATTTCTGTCAAAGTAAAGAAATTACCTTTGGGCAAGTTCTTGAACAATTCATGATCGTATGACATTTGAATACCGAATAAGCATCTCTGAGACGTCCAATCTCTCTCTTTAGTTGCTTCATCCCTTGAATCAATGATCCACCTGTAAGCCTAAATAAAATAATATAAATTTATGATTTGAATTTGACAGGATTCAATATTTTATAATTTTACCTGCATCAAACAGCAGGTCCCAGATACTTATTACCATTCCACCAATAACTTGGGCAAGAGTAGAGCAGCAGGCACATAAAATGCACTCATATAGACCATCCAACTTCTCCCTATCTTTTACATCTTGTAAGTACTGGAATTTTCCAATACTTTCATCCCTAAAATTTAATTTTATTATACCTATTTCAATGAAATATTTAAATATAAAAGTTAACTACAAGCAGAATTTAGATTTTTCATCGTAAAATTACATGGTTCACTTACTTCCTTTGCAACCATGGCTTGATAGATTTATACTGCTCATAAAAGTGAGATAAATCAGGAACCAGATCCTTAACCACATACTATGTGGTAACGGATAGATTTTAGTCGTCTTTGAAGTGTTGGTATTGATTTTGCTGAAAAAAAAATGTTTGATAAACCATAATAAGTTATTTGAATATGAACTTACCAAATGCAAGCCAACGTATTGACACCTTCAATGTTCATAGCACACGAACCACAAATACCTTCCCTACAAGACTTCTGAAAGTGAGAGTAGGATCCATCTCATTCTTAATTTTGATCAATGCATCTAAAACCATAGGAGCACATTCATTTAAATCTATTTCATATTCTTGAACTTTTGGTTCGCTTTAGGGTCATCTGGGTTCCAACGGTAAATAGCAAATTTCTTCAACCTCTTCGGTTTAGCTTGGGCCTCAGCTGCATTTATAGCACTGAGATGAAACCCACGAACCTTAAACCAAAAACGTTAATACAAATGAATATTTATACCTCAATAATTACATAATTTTCCACTTATATTTATTATTTCCACTCACCAGACCCAAACTGTTTCTTGTTAATTTAAAAACATTCATATTTAGGGACGTGGATATTTCTTCAAATTGTTAAAAATCAATTCCTCCTATATTGCGAAAAATTTAATTCGATTTCAAATTAGAAAGTTCCTGATATTTTTCTCAAATCAAATGCCAAAAAAAGTTGTGACGCGAAGAACTGAACGAACTAGAGATGCACGAACAGTTCTGTTCAGAACTTCAGAATGGGAAGATTTAATTGTTATACATTTTTGTCGATCGAATTCTCTTTGAAATATGATAAGATAATTGGAAGCCATCCATCATTAATTACTTCAATTTTCATGTAAATCTGGTATTTCTGTCCTGGGATTACAGTTATCTTCTGCTCGATTATTTTCGTCTGTTCTTACGTTATCGGTTCTCGATTTCTCAACTCTATTTGATTATTTGAAATGACGTTAAGACTTTTTTAGAGAGATAGAGGTTTCTGTTCAGTTCACGTGATTCGAAGCAGAACAGGTTTCTTTATCTGAACTAACAGTGCCATCTATTGGGGAGTAGAATCAACCGATTATGACAGATATTTGACAACCGTAGACGTTCTTCAATTTATTTATCTATTTCTTTCTCTTCATTTTCTACTTGGCAGTCGGTAGGTGAGAATGTGTGTTTCTGAGTGTTCATATTAATATTTTTTTTCACGTGTTTTAGCAAGACAAAACCAAGTAAAACTGGAGAAACTCAAAAGTTCCAGTTTATAGGACGGCTTTTCTGTTTTTACAGTACAGTGAGTAAATATTTTCTATTTTTGATAAGTCTAATGAACTTAACATGCTGGCCGAAGTGACACGTCGACTGTGGGGCTCTGAAAATATTTAATTTATTAACATATGCATTCGACTCAATCGCTACTATTTTATTTGCTCCTCTAATATTTCTGAACACGATTAAATTTTAAATTTCATAATTATCTAAAGAATCCATATGTTCAATTTTTAGAATAATCTATTTTTTTCTAGAAGTGCCCTTTGCTCGATATTTTGATAAGTATTGATAATGTTATGCATTCTAATACAACCATTTAACCATGATAATTCAGATATTTCTATTTGTTTATGTGGCATCTGTTTATCACTTTGTGATCTGCTCTTCTTAGGAATTAGTAATTATTTAACCATTCTTGAAAGATGTTATCTTAATTTTTGTATTTCATTTCGTTAATGATGATTCATTAAATTTACATATACAAACATCTTCTAAAATCGTTTACAAACATTATAAAAGGGCAAGAAAATAATTTGAAAGAAAGTATAGGTAATTAGAGATTTTTTTTAGAAGCCTCCCCCATTCACCACTAATACTTGCATGTGATCAGTCATAACATCAATTTCAGTTTCTAAAAGTTTGTGCATTCATTTCAGTGTTGCTGTAACGACTTGGCACGAATCAGGACAATCTTAAATGCAGCAACCAGTGATAGAAGAGGGTAGTGTGGGTTTCGAAACACCATCGGTGCGTACCTATGATGATTTGTTCCCAGCTCTACCAGAATCCGCCCTTGTAACAGGGCAAAACAGCCAACCACAAACAGGATGGCATCAAAGAACCAACAAGATGAGAGTGGGGTCATCTGTTATCACCCAAGTATTCAGGTAAGATTGTTTATTTACTGTATCACCCTAATGCCCGATTGCACCGTTCGTCTAAACAAAGTTTAAGCCCTTAAGTGACGTTTATTCCTTTGATGAAACGTCATTTCAGGGCTTAAACGTTTCGTTTCGTATTTCTCCCTATTGTGAGTACAAAGTGGAAACTGAATATAATTATTTAACTGTTGGTAAATTCAATATAATTCAACTTCACTTGCTTTTCCTTCCTTGTATATAATATACTATACATATGGCATTCTCCTTTTTCTGAAATAAGGCACTACAATCTTCAAATAATAATAGATATGACATAATATTTCATTCAGTTTAACTGAATCCCCTTGAAAGGCATTAGGATAATATATTTTCCTACTTTTGTAACTAAATCCAATGAAATGTCTTGAGGGGGCAGTGCTGCAGATCATACATATTAGTAATAAAAATTTGAAACATAGTACCCCTATTTTTTTCACAAATTTGCTACTGTTATCAAGTTCACTATTCACTTCTTCAGAAAAAGTTTTTGTACTATAATTTAAGTATCTAGAGACCAAAGATGTAGAACATCCGATCTGAACTTAAGGAATGTAGTTTTTTCACAGGATATGAGGGGAGGTCTGAAAGTTTGTGGAATGAAAAAGTTTTAAACAATACAATAAATCTAGATAATCGATAATCTATGGTTACAGAGATATGGCGATTTTTCAACTTTTTTGAAATTTTCTGCTTTGTTATCGAAAATGTGTTTTTGTGAAAACTACTTGACTTTAATTATTCAATGAATATTTTTTTCAAAGCTGAGGAGATGCTCCTCATTTTTTGCTAAAAAGTGTTCACTAAAAATTCAGGCAACCTGAGACATACAGGCTGCAGCTGTTTTCCCCAGAAAATCTTGTTGACCGAATTGAGAATTACTTGAAAAAGTATCAGAATTTGGTGTATAAATGTTAGGAAAAGCTTTCCTCTTTTGTTAGCTTTTCAAAAAGATCATACATCAATAATACCTTTATGCAATCAAAAACTATGCCCGGAAAACATAACAAGTAATATCTGAATGATTCGAAATCGTCTGTTACCTGGTTTTTCGGCCATATTTGTTGATTGCATGAAGAAAATATTGACGTATGTACCATTTTGAAAAGCTAATGAAAAGGGAAGTTTTCCTTTAAATGGTATATCGTTTTGCCCAAATGTCTGTAATTTTCGAATTTTGAGCCAAAAATGGTCTCAAACGAAAGGGCCGTCCGTCCGTAAGCACGATAACTTTCTAAGGGATTGTCCTAGAGACTTTCAGGGCGAGTTCGGTTCCGAAATGCCGCGGTTAAGTTCGTTAACCAGCCAAATCGCACTGGGTGTTCCATAAAATATGGCTATTTTTAATTTTGTTTCTCACTGTCTCAAACACCAAACCAATCAAAATGAAATTTTGTGGCTATCATGCTAACATAACCATAGAAAATAATTGCCAATATTGATTTTTTTATTGTCATGTTTTTTCATGTTTCAGTTTTCGAATAATATCCAAAATTCCAAAATATTATTCCGATCGTGCTAAGACTTTGAATTATTTAATATCAATCTAAACTCCTATACAAAATTTTAAGGTAATAGCCTCATTGATGTCTAGTATATCCCCTTCAAAGGACCACATCAAATTACCAAACACCCTGTATAATTTGTTGTTAGGCCACAACTTTTTTTGCTGCTTTCCAAAACCTTTGAGATAACTGTGGAATAAATTTCACCATTATGACTACTTCACTACAGCCGTTCACAAAGTTTGAGCCATCAGTTGGCCATGACAATTTGGCATATTCCACTGTGTATATTGAATTTTAGGTTATGTTGTTTATTTTCTTCTCAGATTGATACGCAATGTTGTCAGTATCACAAGAAAGATGTATAAATCGCGGATTTCTTACAATGTCCATTTACATCTGAAAATCGACAAATTGATAACGCAATTCAGACTGTTCTAAATACCTAACAACAAAGATTGAAATTTCATATTACAGATTTACTACTTGAATTGAATAAAAATATCATTGTTTGAACAGTGGAAACTAATGGTATTCGAGAATTATACGTTTTATTAGTAAATAGAAGTGCGAATCAAGTCAAATAAAGAAAAAGTCTGAAACAAACATTATGTGACGAACATAAACATTGTATGCTCAAGACGAATCAAGATATATCTGGAGTAATATATGAAGATAACTAGGACTTGAGAAAAATACCCGTTACTCACATGCATTTCGTATTTCACCTAGAGCGTTTAAAGTTTCCTCGGAAACATTCTTCATCATTCATTCAATGAATTGATTTTTTCATAAGATAACTCTGATAAATCGTCGGTTCCAAAATATCCTGATTTGAACTTAAGGAAGCACCTCTACCTACAGCTAAATTCATGTTATCCTCGATAGATGAGAATTGTTATGATTGTTGTGAATTGTAAACAAGATAACTTCTCTCTCGGACTCTCGACTCAAAAACGCGTCGAACGGCAAGGCTACACGTAGCCATCGTAAACTAAACGTTACAATGACTACGGGCTACATTAACGTTAGGCCTGGCAACGTTGCATTGAAAGTGGAAAAATATTCCCAAATCTACCAACCTAAGATAATGAAACCAAGGCCTACTTTGTGCTCAACAATATGTGAACGGAGTATATGTTTTTTCAGAGTTCCCTTCGAAGAAAGAAAACTTGACCACAGCCAAAAGTTTGGAGAAGGCGAATCAATGCAAACATGCGCTAATATAATGAAGGAAACTGGAGCTCATATCGAAATATCCCACGGAAAAGATCAGTCTCTAACTTTCTTGATCACAGGCAAACCAAATGAAGTTTTGGGTGCACGCAGGAAAATCTTGATGCACTTTCAAACTCAGGCCAGCAAACAGATTTCAATTCCAAGAACACCATCGTTGGATATTGGGAAAGAAAGGCGACCGTCTCAAGGACTTGGAAAAACAAACTGCTACGAAAATTTCCGTTCCACCAATGAATGATGCATCAGACATCATTACTATTTCTGGTGAGTAGAGTTGATTTTCCTTTCATTGAACACTTAATACATATAGCAAAAATTATTACTTTTTGTACCCTTTTTCAAACAAAGTATTCAAGGTACATTTTGTTCACTTGAAAAATCAGCAAATTCGGTTTTCTGTTTTCTGAAAAAAATTCATGAATATTGAACCATTTAAACAATCATACTTCACTTTTTTTCTGATGTGCATTGCTTTCAACTTTTGTTTTCCTCAAATTATTATCAAATACTGACTTACTGTGCGACAAAATTATGTTTCTCAACTCAGCTAGTTCAATATGACAAAAAATAAATAAATAAAGAAATAACTTTGAAAAGAAATAAATTATAATCTGTTATACATATATGTGTTTTCAGTGCCTTGTATGAGGAATAACAACTTTTTTTTCTAGGTACCAAGGAAGGAATTGAAAAGGCTGAACATGAAATCAAAGTAACATCTGATCAGCAATCCAAGAAAGCTTCAGAAAGGCTGGATATACCTAAAATGTACCATCCATTCATTGCTGGCGCTTTCAATGAAAATGTTAATCAGTTAGTTGCAGAAACTGGTACAAGAATTACTATACCACCACCATCTGTCATGAGAGGTAATATATACTCTATAAATTACTAGAATGATGTTTTAGATTCTTATAAATACTAGTGGTTGTCTTAGTTTAGAAGATATTCCAATTTTGTCACTTTTTCCACCTTAAAAACTCTTCAGTTCACAAACCACCATTGAATATCAATTTGACTTGTTTGTTTCAGGTATATTCAATGTCAAAACGTCAAAATTGTAGACACAAAACCACAATTTGAAGGGAAGTTTGGCACCACCGCATATTTTCCCTCAAAATGACACATTAATGATGGCAAAGTCCAACGAGTGGCCATCGTTATCGAAATGCGGTGTTGCCAACTTACCTTCAAGATCGGCGCACTTTCCCTCGAATTTGTTGTTATGTACTGGCTCTAAATTTCGATGTTTTTTGTATTAGATATTAAATATGGGCGCCTTAAAAAATGCCTTGAATTGTTATGAAAATGCTCAAACTTGATTTGTAAACTGAAGAATAGCAATAATTTAGTGTTACAAAGAAAATTGATGGAACATTTTTGGAACTTCGGGAATCCATTTCTTCTAAACAATCTAAACTAATTCAGACTGTAACCTGTTGGCTTCACTGATTTCACTCAGGAAGTCAAACCCAACAAAATGACATTAAAATCTGATCGAAATTCAGATATTTACCGCAGAATACTTTCAAAGAAGACTCATGAATATTTTCATCAAAGGACCCTGCACATTTCTTATGGGAATTGGGTCCCGGTGGATTTGGCTAAAAATTTGATATAATGTTCTACTAATCCTTCTGATCAAATGTCTCCACAGTCACGAAGCTGAAAAATGCATACTTCTGGGAGTTTTTAGCGATTTTTTGTATCCATTATGGCTTACGTATACCGTTCACACATATTTCGAATTGACAAAATCTGCTTTCAATAATCACGAATATTTTCAAACATTTCTGTGTGAACGGTAATATGTAAGCCTAATGGATACAAAAAATCGCTAAAACTCCTAGAAGTATACATTTTTCAGCTTCGTGACTGTGGAGACATTTGATCAGAAGGATTAGTAGAACATCATATCAAATTTTCAGCCAAATCCACCGGGACCCAATTCCAATAAAAAATGTGCAATGTCCTTTGTTTTCTGTTTTCTCTTCTGTTATTCATGATTTTGAACCAAATTCAAAACTATAGATTAAATCATACTTCACAATA
>CM024247.1:40452483-40528881 GCA_013421045.1 Propylea japonica
CTGGGGCTCGGAAAACCCAATATTTATTGTTGAAAAGCCTCTCTATCATCAAACGTGTGACTGTTTGGTGCGGTTTATGGCCCGGCGGAGTAATTGGACCTCACTTTGGTGAGGTTGGAGCAACAGTTACGGTGAATGGATTGCACTATCGAGAGATGATTTAATGATTTTTTATGGCGAAATTCAATAGTATAGATCTGGACAACGTTAACTTTCAACAAGACAGCTACGTGACACACAAACCACCGAAACCATTGATCTTATGCGAAAAAGTTTCCGGACCGAGTTATCTCTCGAAGAGGTGATCACCATTTGCCACCGAGATCTCGTGATTTAACACCTTGCGACTTCTGTTTTGGGGCCAACGCGAATGAGAAGGTCTACGCCAATAGCCCAGCGTCGATTCAAGACCTCAAAGATGGAATTCGTGAGGCGATTGAGGGACATAGGTCAGCCACTTTGCGATTTGGTTAAGAAAAAATTTCATTGAAAAGATATGGTCTGTAAGCGTTGTAGAGGTATTCTACTATTAACGGCATAGCTTCTTCTTCATAATGAATAAAACATTCGATCATTATATTGAAAAATGGCATTTTTCTTTGCATATCAAAATAACACCTCTTATTGGAAAACCATCATATGGATTAAGATCGCTGAGTTTTTTCCTCCTGTATCATATCAAGATCCTTCGAAAATATTCATAGCAGCGTCGAAATTTGTATTCTCTCTGCCCTTTCACCCTTTTAATTCGATCCACGTTATATTATCTTGAAACACTGAAGGTAATGAAACGTTGCACCATTTTATTCAAGCCATTTCTGATAGTGAGGGGCGTGCATAATTAATTAATGCAATCTTCGGAGTTAGTTTATGGGTTCTGCGCTCGTGCCAGATATTCTTTCCAGGAGATTTTTTGCTCTTCGTGGTTTCATAAAGTATAGTTCACCCAAGGGTAACTTTTTAAAATAAAGCACTGAAACTTAACAATTGTGAAGAGATGCATACTATTATTATTGCCAAGTTCGGATTCATGAACAGCAGAGTTGATATTCCAAGGAAATTCATCGATAATTTTTTCAGGGACAGCTTTTCTCATTCTTCATGAATTGATTCCACGTAATAGATAGGTAAAAAGCTATAGTGATTGACATCTTAAGGGCATGGATACTTTAAGTAGGCGAATTTAGTTCCTTATTTTTACTGTTATACCATGGTTATCATTACGGAACTATTTGAATGTTGATATTCTGATATTGCCTTCAAACTTCAATAAATATTTTATATTCGAGGAGACACCAATTTCGTCGAAATTACATATCTGATAGACATTGACAAACTTTGATAATAATTGACACTCACTATGATAGTCAGTGACATAATTTCATCTCACTTTTGCATAATTTTTTTTTCAGTGATCTTCACATATATATCGATGTAATAAAATATTGTGCTATCTGATGGTTTTCATCTCTGTCCCCATATTTTAATTATAATGTTTTATTTCTATTTGAGTCCTCAGGTTATCATTCTGAAAACGGCGTCATTAGATATTTGACGCGAGATTTGCAGTAGCGTCAATAAGTGTACATATGTCTACCTACTTAAGGATAGCGACTGCACATTTTTGCTTATATTTTCCGATTTTATTCTGATTCATATTCGTAAGAAGTTTTCTATTGGTTGGAAGGTTCCAAGGAATATTTAATCGATGTAAGTAAACCTTTCAAGAATTTATATATTAATAGTAAAGCCTTTGTCAATCACTGTTCGATGTAATATTATGACATATGGTATAAACTCAATATGTTAATCATTGAAAGATTTATTTGAATCAATTAAATATTCATGGTAACCTTCCAATGTTCCAAACAGTAGAAAACTTCTAAGGAATATCAACCATAAAGAATCGGAAAATATACGCAATTGTATGCAGTCGCTATCCTTAAGTAAGCTCTAACATATACACTTATTGACACTACTGCAAAATCTCACGCCAAATATCTAATGATGCCGTTTTCAGGATGATAACCTGAGGAAATTGAACTTGACCCAAATGGAAATGAAACATTTTGAAATTCTTTCAAATAACTGTCAGAGTACCGAATACTCTGCAAAAAAACAGGGTACATGGAGCTTACCCGAGAAAATTTCTGAACGATCGAGAGTACATACTCTGACAGGCTACAGGGCGTTTCTGACCGCTTTGGAGTAAGCAGAGCATGCTCGGAGTAAGTTTGTAAAAGCAGCCTAAGGTTCTGACAACCCGTTTAATAAGAGTATTATTTGAATTCGAATGATCGTTTTTCTATCAACGAAAAAGGCTTCACGTGAGGATTTCCCCCAATTGATTATTCACTATGCATGCCCAGCATTTCCAAATTCTCATTTCATAACCTCCTAACGGATACAGCAAGTATCGATCCCACAACAACCAGTCGAAAGAAAATATTTCATACCTCCGATATCTCAACAAATATCCTCCAAGGAAACGTCCGGGAAATTTACGATCAATTCTCGCTCCAGTAACCAAATTCTAGTCCGTCCCTGTCCGGCTTTATCGCTGTTTTTCGGGATGCGGTCCCAGGTGAGTCAGCCATCCAGTTGTTTGTTTTTACGACATTTTCCAAACACCTACTTGTGGCTCTGCAACAATTTATCACGGGGGAAAGCCAGAGCTCCGCTACAATAGATTGAAGCCGGTCGCGCACCTTCGCTTCCGTCTGAGTTAAATAATTTTTCCGCTCTGAGGAAACCTAATCGAGTTTTCAATTCGACCCTCAGTTCTTAAAACGCTCCCTCTCGAGAGGAAAGAAACAAAAGGAAGTGATGATCTGAGAGAAGCGAGACACGGTTTTGTTCATTGGACAACTTGTTTTTTCAGGCTGGTGGAATCATGTTTTTTCATTTGAGGACAATGTTGTTTTAATTTGAGACAAGTTAGTTTATTTTGGGACTCTTAAGGGGTTTTCCTTGTCGTGGTAAAAACATATTGAACCAGGTATCGACTGAAAGATTCGACACAATACCCACAAAAATGTTATAAAATATGTGAAAGACTACGAATTCACACACATGATTGCGGTCGCAACGGACAAGTTTTTTTTCGGCTTAATGACGGACTCAAAGAAGTTTAAGACTTTTTTGAGTGCTCGTTCTACTCAAACGAGTGCCCAAATATCTGTAATTTCAAGTCAGGTACTGACTAAGAGACTCGCACACAGCACCTACTTCCTTCTTTCTGGCGTCCTCTACATAACAAGACTTATTTGATTAGCAACGTTACTCAAGACCTGTATCGAAGAGTGTCCAAACCATTTTGAAGATTGTGTCACCTTGAATGTCTCCTTCTGCTTGGTACCTTCTCTGCTACTTTACCTTCACCTTGAATTATGAGTGTTTACTTGGTTTTTGCTTCCCTTTATTTATTCCGTGACTATCTCATTTTTCCCATATTCTCCCTTATCATCAAATTGGGTACCCTCTCTCTCTCTCTTAAAGTTCTTGATGCTCTTCTTATTGCATCCATTTCTGTAGCCTCTATCCTGCTCCTCAATTCTTCTTTCAAGTGCCATGTTTCAGATCCGTAAACCAGGGTACTTTCGATCAAATATCATATTTTCTTAGTTTTTCTACCTCTGTGCTCCAAAAAATAACATTTGGCGAATTTATCATTTTGTCTTATTTATCTTGATTCAATTTCAGCGTCATCTGTTCCTTCCGTTCTTTCAAAGTTGGTACCAAAGTATTTGCAGCTTCGCATTTCTTATGATTTCGTTGTTTTCTAGCTTTCGTGGTCTCCTCACCAACACACAAGACTATAATTCAGCTTCATTAAACTGAACTGAATTGTGAAACAACCCGAATCGTGTTTGAATAATATGGGTAAACTTTTTCTTTGACATCCATGATCATCGAATACTTTTTATGATTTGAACCATAGAATCTACTTCGACAATTCACGCCATAATCATAGAACCATTTCATCGTAAACAGAACCATAGATCATGAATACTGAAAATTTCAGTATTTTTCATCTCATTCGAAAACTATCCAAAATAAATAATTATTGTAAAAGGAGACTGCCATTCATTTTTCATTTCGAATCGAATGCTGTGAAATAAATATGGGGTTGCCATTTGAAAATCTCGAAATATTTCAATTTTGAGTTTCACATTTTCGCAGCAATATCTTCGAAAAACCTTACGATGTATCAAAATACTGAATATACCACCTGAATGCATGGAGTCTTACTATGAGACTGCTGATTTTGATTCCGTTCGCATAAAAAATAATCGAGATATTGCATTTCCAAACTGGCAATGCAAATGCCAAAAGTTCCAGGAATTTGTGAATAACTTGGCAACAGTGCATAGCAGATATATTTTTTAGTGGGTTATACTGCAAATTTGGTATTGAATCGATACATAAATGAAAATATAGGTAGTTCCATTTGAAACAAGAAAGTAGATATGCGTTTGAGATAGACGTGGCAACACTGTCGACTTAAAAATATTTTAGGCGAAGAGTTCCTTCACCCCAGGGCTGCACCAAAAATTTCAGAACGAAATATTCACTAGTTCTCCTAAAACGTCTAATAGGCCAACTTAAAAGGAAAACCCTGTATAATGTCCACTAGAAGTTTGTCGGTCTAATTACGGGACAACCTGTATATTTTAAAGTGCGTAGGAGAAATTGAGCAACCCTTTCGTAAACTATTGATTGTAAATGGCTCTGATTCTTTATTCCGATCGACACGCATTCTACCATATGATCATATATGTTTTTTTCTGATCGAATCAATAATATGTCATAACACACTCATATATCCCAAGGGAAATATGAAACGTCAAGTCTTATTGTCCCAAGGGAAATATGAAACGTCAAGTCATATTTTACTCAAGATAGTATATTATGCAACCTTATACATCAGAAAAAAGTCATTTGATGCTTCTATCAAAAATCTTGATCTGCTCCCGGGACAACACTGCTGATTTTTTGGAACGGATCCTTTATTTTGTTCTTAAGAAATACTTCCACTTCATCGAATAATTTGATATTCTTTTTTCCTTCAAATGTAGCATGGATCTTAACATAGATATTTTTGGCCATAACGTGTTTGGTGAATATTCCTGCAACAGGAGATCGAATGAATTGATCATACATTGAAAAGAACAATCAGAGCAACATACCAAATCTTCAAAATATGCTAGCAAAATATTTTCGCTGACACCGTCCACCAAACTTTATCTTTTCCACTCCCGAAAGCCTTCATACTCTTTACTATAGGCAGCTTTAGATTTGACCGGAATCAAAAATTCACGGGCTTTCGCCGCTTGAGTTTCGACGTAGTTCGACATTATTTCAATAATTTTATTTCTGACAAGACGTCAAAATTAAACCAGTCAACCATGATTCTCACAAACACGGCCCATAGCAACGTTAAAAATCCAATTAGATCCAAAATTTACAATATAATATTAATTTTTCCATTTCAAAAACGATATTGTATCGATCAGAAAAAAACTATTGATTACAACACGGGAAATATGAATACATTTCCCACGGTTGTCTATACATCCCTCGGGCTTCGCCCTCGGGATGTAACTAGGACAACCTCGGGAAATATACTATTCATATTTCCCTTGTTGTAATAATAGCTATTAAATGGCTTTACGAGTGTGTGGTTGATATTAGTTCCTTGAAGTACTTTTTATAGTAAGAGGAATGAGAGGAATGCTATCATATGCTTTTGTAAATTTTCAAACATCAGATGTGTTACCCTATTTCTTTTCTGACTTTTTCTCAATAATTTGTTTCAGACAGAAGATATTAGATATCGGTACAGGATCTATCAGCTCGAAAGCCACATTGATAACAACCCTAATAATAAAACTGTAATATACCTACCTTACCATCCTATCATATCATCATAAAATCTGCATTGATCTCAATATTCCTCTTCATACCAATAAATACAGCCCGAGAGACGAACATATCAGAACTCTTCGACGCAAAGCACTGTCAGCTTAGTGTTGTTACAAACTCAACAACCTTAAATCATAAATATTCATCAACAAGTTTCATTACCTTGTTAGGGCTGCTCTAGGGTTGCTTCTGATGTTACGGTTTTGCTCTTATTCATGAATCGGCGTACGATGTGGGAGTAAACACTTAAAAATATCAAAGAGCTCGGAGTCGAGGTGTTTTGAACTTTTGACGGAATTGGAGGAACGTTTTCAGCTGGGATATTAAACGTGGCGAATTTCGAGTGATATGTCTGCTTGAAGTGAGTGGGCAACAGAATAAATACGATTTTAGAGAGGTTGTTTTAGAAGGTAGTGGTGTGGTGACATCGTTTCTGAGCCTACTGTTAATACTTTTGAAGAAATAAATCAAAATTTGGAAATTTCGGGATAGTTTCAAAATTTGAACAGGACAGTTGTATTCATGAATTTGGAGAATGTAACCCATAGATCTCAGGATATTCAATTTTGACTTATCCTTCTTGAGCGCTCGTTCTATTTAAACGAGTGCCTCATCGTTTTGCTGTAATGCCTGCATCTTTCGAATTTTGATCTGAAAATGATCTCAATCCAAAATGGACAAATTCGTGGTCAAATGCAATTCTGTTTGAGGAACCGTACGTAAACACGATAACTCTCGGAGGGATTGTCTTAGAGACTTAGAGACTTAGAGTTTCGGGGTAGGTTCGAATACAAAATCTGCAGTTGAGTTTGTAATTTTGAGCCGAAAATGGTCTCTAATGATAGGTTTTTCTACTCCCTGATGATGAATTTGTGGTCAAATTCAATTCTGTCCGTGAGGCCATCCGGCCGGTTGTTAGCACAATAACTTTCGAAGGGATTGTCCTAGCGACTTGAAATTTTTAGGGTGAGTTCGGTTCCCGAATAGCTCAGTTATGTTCGTTGAGCAGTCAAATCGTACAGGGTGCTCCATATAATATGGTTACTCGAAATTTCGTTCCTCAAAATATCTGACAGAACAGAACCGATCGAAATTAAATCTTGCGGCTAGATACAAGATTCAAGAGGAATATTGAAGAAAAAAAACATATATTTCCATAACAGAATATCCGATTCGATTGAAATCCATTGTGAGGGTGAAGATTTTAAACTGAAAATTCTTGAGAATAGAATTTAATTTCATTCTCAAGAGTCCATTTCTTCGAATATTCCAGAATTGGTCTACACGATCAAGCTGAAATTTTGCAGTGAAATATTCGATACTGATTTGAAGTAGTACACAAATTAGTAAGAGTGTTGCACTTACAAACATAAAAATGTATGATATTCTCATGAGAAAACTGTAGATTTGACTTACGAGTAAATCGTGTTTGAGGATGTAAATTGGCGAAGTGAATGATCATGCAGATTATCAAAAGAATTATAAAATCAGAACCATAAAATTGTGAAATTTTGAATGATCATGCAGATTATCAAAAGGATTATGGAATCAGAACCATAGAATTGTGAAATTGTAAATGATCATGCAGATTATCAACAGGATTATGGAACTATAGCCATAGAATTGTGACATTTTTGGTTTTCGATTTTTCACATATTTAATTTTTGCATAATTTCTAAAATATAATTGCGATGGTGCTGAGATTTTACATTCCTCTAATTAGTATCAATCTTCAGTCCTATACAACATATTGAGTTAGCTACCTTATCGCTACACCAAAAAACGGGAAATAGAAAGCACCTGCTCAGGACCTATCCTAAAGCTTTGAAAAGAGCATTTATCCATGACTATTGTAAAATCCGTTCATTGTACGTCTCTGTGCTCAATCTTAATAATATCCATTAATCACAAGGAAATATGATATTATAATTTACTGCTTCATAGATTAAGTTTGATATAATATTCTTTAAATTGGTATTTCTGCAGTATTCTTAAGTACTCCAACTTACAAACATGGGCATACCTTGTCAATCGAGGACCAAACCTACTTTCATTATATCAATCAAAGCATTTTTTTTATTACAAAATATACAATGACCAGTTCTCCCAAAATTTCTCATGTGCCAACTTGACTTTTTCTACGCTTGTCATAGTGTTGCGGTCGCTTGATGTTAAAATCTTCAAGAAATATATTCAGAACTCATGGATAAAGTATAGTATGCTTCTCGCATATAATGGCTGTTATTCACATGATTTGGGCTATTCACCACCTGAAAAATAGCTATCATTGTACGCTCGTTGCATAATAATTATACTATTCTCCTCTTTTCATTGTGATACCCCGTACAATAACCTGAATATTCATTCATATTCATAAGGAATCGACGAACCATACATTTATCGCTACGTAATATACAAAATTACACCAACTCGAATCGAAATAAATTCTCAGATAACATTACCCCTTACTTATGTTCTTGACATCAAACAAGCCATTTATTTCCACATAAATATCAATTGATATATCGTATTTTCGTCCGTCCTCGTTCGCTTCACGAGAATAAATATCTCAAGAAATATGAGAGGGTATATCGCAAATAAAATATGATATGATACCAAACCACGTGTGAGCTTGAGCTTTCAGAATATTCATGCAACCCTTCAATTTTTTTAATTCTCAATGGGGTGTGAAAAATGAAACACAACACCCTCATAAGACTTGATGTTATGGTGTCAGCAATATTTTACTCAAGTGCTTCCAGGTATTTGACGTATCTATCGGAAAATTGGCTTGACAGCGCTTGTATACTGGGCTGGTGAGAGAATTGCTGACTTGAAGTTCCTATAACATACATGCTTCAACTTGACGAGTCAACATGGCGGGGTTGAAAAATGATCGTATTTTATATTCTGTACAACTTTTAACTTGAATGAGATCTGACAATGTGAGGAGTAAGGAAAAATACTCGAATTTGAAAAAGACATGATTCAAGAACTCTCGTCATCTTCCAGTGAAACGGACGTTCATCCAAAATTTTGAAAGAATCGCATAATCGAAACCGTAGAATTTAATTTTTTCTGAATTTCCCATTTTTTAAGAATGATTAAAAATTTCAGATATCGATTGAAATATAATCTGGGAGGATACTGCATTTCTAAAAAAATTTTTAGGTTTTCACTACCAGTCTCTGAAATAGAAACAATTGAAAATTTAATTAAGTGAAGTGCCCCTGCGAAAATCTTTCCACTAATTCGTCAGGAGCAAATTGGTTTTGAAGAAATTGTTGCCTAACACTAAAACTAAAAAAGGAAATAAATGAAAAAGCTAATGTAACGTTTCAATTAGACTGCAAATGAAAAAACACACAATTCCGAAGATTTTATAAGTTTGTCTGTGAAGGTGTCTGATATAGACACCGAAACGTTACATTATCCATTTCATTTATTTCCTTTTTTAGGTTTCCAGTTAGGCAACAATTTTTTCAAAACCAATTTGCTCCTGACAAAGTAGTAGAAAGATTTTCGCAGGAGCACTTCATCTTAATTAAATTTTTTAATTATTTCTGTTTCAGAGACTAGGGGTGAAAACCTTAAAAGTTTTTTAGACATATCGAATTCGTCAATTCGATCGAGCTGAAATTTTGCAGTGAAATGTTCAATCCAAATGCGTTAATACAACCATAGAAAAATCTGTCGTTATATCGAAAAAAAATTATAACATTTCCATGAAAAAACTTTCGATTGAAATGAAATCGAATTCGAAAATTTTCATAATTTTAATAATATAGTTTTTTAAAAATTTTCAGAATATAATTCCGATTATACTAAGCTCTGCATTCATTTATTCAGTATTATTCTCAAGTCCTATACAGAATTTTGAGGTAATACATCCGTCAATAAACGAGACCTCAAAAGCACCTGCTCAGAGCTTTTCTTGAACTTTTTTCAGATATTATTTCAAGTATTTAGAAGAACAAAAATCATATGCTCGATGGAAGGAATGTCCTCTCATATGAATGTTTCAGCTTATTCTTTAGGCGATAAAGTTTTGTGCTAAGTTTCTTATCTTTAGCCTACACTGAGAAATACACACACACACACACACTCATTTCACTCATATAGCTGACCTTTCATGGAACTCTATTTAAAAGTATGGAATGAGTTCTTTTGGTACCGGATTTTCTTCATTCTTGCTCAGCAAAAAACCCATTGGACTCAAAATAATTGAGTCACCGATATTTCACTTAAATTGCTACCTGACATTTGTCGAATCCATAGGAAAATTGGCCAGGCCTTGTTACACAGGTAATGGGCCAGATATTGTTACATTTCATTCTCTAAACACTCTATCAACTTCAATTTACATGCTCGAATATAATGAGGTGGAAAATATAGAGGACCGTAGCGGAAGGAGATAACGAAATATGCACGCCCTGTTTACATAAAAAGTAATTGCTGTGTTAGCTGATGAAAAAGACCTCAAAATATCTAGTCAGGTATTGTTTCTTACTAAAATATTCTATGGATCTCGACGAGAAAATGCTCGTTTAGTATGGAAGCTTCGTTGGAATGCTTTGCTATGTTAAAAGTTCCTAAGCATCAAAGAGAATGCAGAAAATACATTGCAAAATTCCCACAAGACTTAAATAATTGGGTCAGCGATATTTCACTTAAACTGCTTCCTGACATTTGTCGAATCCATAGAAAAATTGGCCAAGCTTTGCTACACAGGTAATGGGCCAGATATAGTTACATTACACCCTTTAAACACTCTATCAACTTCATTTTACATGCTCGAATATAATCAGGGGGTCCCTAATGAGGTGGAAAATATAAAGGACCTGTAGCGGAAGGAGATAACGACATATGCACGCCCTGGTTACATGAAAAGTAATTGCTGTGTTAGCTGATGAAAACGACCTCAAAATATCTAGTCAGCTGTTGTTTCCCACTACGATATTCCATGGATCTCGACGAGAAAAAGCGCGTTTTGTACGAAAGCATCGTTGGAATGCTTTGACGTGTTAAAAGTTCCTTAGCATCGAAGAGAAGGCAGAAAATACATTGCAAAATTCCCATAAGGATTAAAATAATTGGGTCAGCGATATTTCACTTAAACTGCTTCCTGACATTTGTCGAATCCATAGAAAAATTGGCCAGGCCTTGCTACACAGGTAATTGACCAGATATTGTTACATTACACCCTCTAAACACTCTATCAACTTCATTTTACATGCTCGAATATAATCAGGGGGTCCCTAATGAGGTGGAAAATATAGAGGACCTGTAGCGGAAGGAGATAACGACATATGCACGCCCTGGTTACATGAAAAGTAATTGCTGTGTTAGCTGATGAAAACGACCTCAAAATATCTAGTCAGGTGTTGTTTCTCACTACAATATTCTATGTATCTCGACGAGAAATAGCGCGTTCAGGTTGATAGCATCGTTGGAAAGTTTTGACGTGATGAAAGTTTGAAAGCATCGGAGGGGATGCAAAAAATTCATCGCCGGTGATTAAGGATTGTTAGAAGTATTTTTTGGATTACTTTGTTTCGAAAAACAACGATTAATATGTGTTAAGATTATGTGAAGTTTACATTTTCGTTACTAGCATCAAGCATTCGTTAATTTTTGTTGGGCGAGGAGATAACAAAAGGTACGGAGAATTTAATATGGATAACAGTGAAACAAAGAGAAAATGCTATAAAAATTTGGTCTGGAATAAATGGTACAATGTGTATTTTTTATCGAAAAGCTTTAAAGAAGCTGTTTCATAATATGTGGAATTCAATGAAGCCAAATTATCACATTTAATTCGAAGAAAAATGACTTCCACATAGTGGTCAACACAAAAAATGTGATTTCGCAGTCAGAGCGGAGTTGATAACGAAAAAGAGAGAAACACTCTTACTGGAATAACACAGCAGTTTAGAGACAAGCTCTATAGTTCTCGAAAACGAGTTAAGGCTGTTTACTCAGCTACCAAGAAAATAAATAACTTTGCGAAATGGGTTACATTCCTGGGCTAAATGTATTGAATTATAGATATTAGGACAAAGCTTTATTAAGATGCTGCTCTAGAAATGAACCAAAAAAACCTTTACCTGCAAATATAGGAGTAATTCCTGCATCCTTTTAGGTGGGAGGTTGGAGAATTCTAATGATCGATACACCCAGTTTGAAAGAAGTGTCT
The DNA here is from genome assembly GCA_013421045.1 of Propylea japonica. Classification (NCBI taxonomy): domain Eukaryota; kingdom Metazoa; phylum Arthropoda; class Insecta; order Coleoptera; family Coccinellidae; genus Propylea; species Propylea japonica. Next base: position 40,464,605 of record CM024247.1, read on the forward strand.
TATAATACAGAATTTTTCAAAATTTTGTGCTTAACAGACGCACCAAAATAAGCTTCAATTATGATCAATTACCTACTATTCATAGTTCAATTAGGCTGAAGCTACATATATGGATTACGCAAATTAATATCATGCAAAGCATATGCGTATTCCATAGACAGAGAATTCTGATTCCTCAACACGGAATAATATTTCAGTTGAAGAACCGTTATTTAATAGTCGACACTCTTCACCTATGAACATGCTCCAACCGAAGCACAATTAGCCCCGAAACATAAATTAACATAATCCAGACATTTCTACAAGAAAAAAGAATTCCCTGCTGATTTAACAACCAACTTTAATCCAATTACATCCTAATTTCCATGGAAATACCGGTGCTGAAAGAGCAAACAGCAATTCTCAGCTTGCAGTGATTGCATCCAACCACAATCTGTTGATTCAAACTAGATTCAGCTCAGAATAATGTCATGTAGGGCTTTGAGGATTATTTAACTGCACACCTAAGTTGGGTGATATACCCAGCATAATATAGCATATGGGAAAGTATATTTTGGTGAACCCATGATGAGATATCGATTTTCCCTTATTGCTTCGGGAATTCATATCATCAGACAGGTTTGGCTGAAAGTGACATTGATAGTTAATTCTTCATGTTGGTTTTCACGTATACTTTAACCAATATTCCCCAAAATAAGTCGATTATATTCCCAGACCGTTTCGGTAGGCCGTTTTGCTTTGCAGACGCTTTGAAGCTCATTAAATGATTACTCAACTTCACGAGAATTCTGGTGCTATATGTCCAACTGAAAGCTGTTTTGCTTTGAAGCGTTTGGAAAGTTATACGGCCGACGAAAAGAGTTTGTCAGTATTGACCCCTTATTTTTGAGGATATCGCCAAAAATATAGGTGAAATTCGACTTGGAGAGTTTAACTGATGATGTTTTTATGTTCCTTGAAAATTGGCATTTAATCCAGCTAGTAGGCATGCGTTTTTTTATAACTAACACTACTCAATCTTCCACATTTCGTTCGTCTGAAAATACGTGACGTCTGGTTACTCTGGTATCTTGGAGTATTAACATAATTCAGACAATTCTCCAGAAGAAGAGATATCCTGCTAATTCAACAACAAATTTTACTCCAATTACACCCCTATCTATGGAAATACAGGCGCTGAAAGAGCAAACAGCTATTTTCAGCTTGCAGTGATTGCATCCAACCACAATCTGTTGATTCAAACTAGATTCAGCTCAGAATAATGTCATGTAGGGCTTTGAGGATTATTTAACTGCATACCTAAGTTGGGTGATATACCCAGCATAATATAGCATATGGGGGAGTATGTTTTGGTGAACCCATGATGAGGTATCGATTTTCCTTATTGCTTCGGGAGTTCATATCATCAAACAGGGTCTGCCTGAAAGTGACATTGATAGTTAATTTTTCACGCTGGTTTTCACTTATATTTTAAGCAACGTCAACCAAACTAAGTCGCTAATATTCCCAGACCGTTTCGGTAGGCCGTTTCACTTTGCAGACGCTTTGAAGCTCATTGAATGATTTCTCAACTTCACGTGAATTCTGGTGCTATATGTCCAACTGAAAGCTGTTTTGCTTTGAAGCGTTTGGAAAGTTATACGGCCGACGAAAAGAGTTTGTCAGTATTGACCCCTTTTTTGAGGATATCGCCAAAAATATAGGTGAAATTCGACTTGGAGAGTTTAACTGATGTTTTTATGTTCCTTGAAAATTGGCATTTAATCCAGCTAGTAGGCATGCGTTTTTTTATAACTAACACTACTCAATCTTCCACATTTCGTTCGTCTGAAAATACGTGACGTCTGGTTACTCTGGTATCTTGGAGTATTAACATAATTCAGACAATTCTCCAGAAGAAGAGATATCCTGCTAATTCAACAACAAATTTTACTCCAATTACACCCCTATTTCCATGGAAATACAGGCGCTGAAAGAGCAAACAGCTATTTTCAGCTTGCAGTGATTGCATCCAACCACAATCTGTTGATTCAAACTAGATTCAGCTCAGAATAATGTCATGTAGGGCTTTGAGGATTATTTAACTGCATACCTAAGTTGGGTGATATACCCAGCATAATATAGCATATGGGAAAGTATATTTTGGTGAACCCATGATGAGATATCGATTTTCCCTTATTGCTTCGGGAGTTCATATCATCAAACAGGGTCTGGCTGAAAGTGACATTGATAGTTAATTCTTCATGCTGGTTTTCACGTATACTTTAACCAATATCCCCCAAAATAAGTCGATTATATTCCCAGACCGTTTCGGTAGGCCGTTTTGCTTTGCAGACGCTTTGAAGCTCATTAAATGATTACTCAACTTCACGAGAATTCTGGTGCTATATGTCCAACTGAAAGTTATTTTGCTTTAAAGCGTCTGTAAAGTTATACGGCCGATTGAAAGTGTCTGGCATTATTGGCCCCTTATTTTTGAGGGTATTATCAAAAATATAGGTGAACCTCGACTTGGAGAGTTTACCTGATTTTTTTATGTACCTTGAATAGCAGATACCAGACAATTGACTTCTAACCCAGCTGGTAGGTAGACATGCGTTCTTATTATAACCAACACTACTTAATCTTCCACATTTCGTTCGTCTGAAAACACGTGACGTCGGGTTACTCTGGTATCTTGGAGTATTAACATAATTAAGACAACTCTTTAGTTCTTGAATTAGCAGAATATCTATTATTCTGCTAATTCAAGAACAAATTTTAATCCAATTACACCCCTATTTCCATGGAATACAGGCGCTGAAAGAGCAAACAGCAATTCTCAACTTGCAGTGATTGCATCAAATCACAATCTGTTGATTCAAACTAGATTCAGCTCAGAATAATATCATGTAGGGCTTTGAGGATTATTTAACTGCATACCTAAGTTGGGTGATATACCCAGCATAATGTAGCATATGGAAAAGTATATTTTGGTGAACCCATGATGAGATACCGATTTTCCATTATTGCTTCGGGAGTTCATATTATCAAACAGGGTCTGGATGAAAGTGACATTGATAGTTAATTATTCATGCTGGTTTTCACGTATATTTTAAGCAATATCTTCCAAAATAAGTCGCTAATAATCCGTTTCGGTAGGCCGTGTTGCTTTGCAGGCGCTTTGAAGCTCATTAAATGATTACTCGACTTCACTTGAATTCTGGTGCTATATGTCCAATTGAAAGTTGTTTTGCTTTGAAGCGCCTGTAAAGTTATACTGTCGACGGAAAGTGTCTGGCAGTATCGACCCCTTATTTTTGAGGATATCGCCAAAAATATAGGTGAAACTCGACTTGGAGAGTTCACCTGAAGTTTTTATGTTCCTTGAATATCTGGTACCAGACAATTCTCATTTAACCCAGCAAGTCGGTTGGCATCCGTTCTTATTATAACTGACACTACTTAGTCTTCCACATTTCGTTCGTCTGGAAATACGTGGCTTCTGGTTACTCTGGTATCTTGGAGTAATAACATGATTCAGACAATTCTCCAGAAGAAGAGATATCCTGCTAATTCAACAACAAATTTTACTCCAATTACACCCCAATTTCCATGGAAATACAGGCGCTGAAAGAGCAAACAGCTATTTTCAGCTTGCAGTGATTGCACTCAACCACAATCTGTTGATTCAAACTAGATTCAGCTCAGTATAATGTCATGTAGGGCTTTGAGTATTATTTAACTGCATACCTAAGTTGGGTGATATACCCAGCATAATATAGCATATGGGGGAGTATGTTTTGGTGAACCCATGATGAGGTATCGATTTTCCATTATTGCTTCGGGAGTTAATATCATCAAACAGGTCTGGCTGAAAGTGACATTGATGGTCATGTTGCAGAAATATTTTGGTTTCATGAATCGATTGTGTCCATTAACTGGAAATTAATCTGATGCATAATCAAGTGAACATAAAATAGATAATGGTGGCTGGGTATTCGGTCTGATAGAAATTGTGGGAGGTTATCAATTTATATGACAAGTTTAGCATTTTCAGTAGGTATCTTCATTGAAATGGTTGTCTGATGATAATGAATTTAACGATGGTTCAAAGATTATGTAGAATACGACTGCAGTCAGTACAGTCATTGTTGAATTATTTCAAAATTCAAGAATTATTTACAGAATGAGAATTTTATCATAGTAAGGCTTTTTACTAAATTTGTTATTCAAAATAAATCTACAGGATCTTGCGTTTCTCTAAGTTCACCACTTGCATTATAAATCTCACTTTTTGTTTCCGTTTCCATCTTTCTTGCTGAAAAATTATAATCTTACCTACATACTTTTCCGAAAAATGTAACAAAACCACAAACCCCACGCTGAGAGGATTAATACTTCGTTAATAAAAAGGGAGGAAATCAAAACAACAGCTGATCCTCATCCACGATCGCCAGGGTTGATTCGAGCCGATCGGACGTTCAGTTTTGGCTGAGCTCGTTCGCCTAAAAACGAAAATAATGCCGCGGAGCCGGGCCTCCGATACGTGATCTACAGCTTGAATGTCGAGTGGTTTCTGTACCGTTCATTTGAAGAAGTTTGCAATGTTACATTCTAACGAATCTCGACTCGTGGAGATGGGCCTCCTTCGCTAAGCGGTTTGCCTGCTATCCGATACTCTGTATTTTATGTTGCGGATAATGTATGAATGTTTTAGATCGCTCAGTAATACACATATGTTTATTACTTTGAGATTTGGATAGCAGATAGAATGATGGAAATAATACAGATGTAGAAATGTGATTATTTTCCATTCAAACTCGAATTTAAAATTGAATAAAATGCAGTACCTCCTCTGAGCTGCCGCCACTGCTTTGCAAGTGAAATGTATTCTGTTAATCTGTCATAAACTAAAAAGTCCCTTGAATATACGAGTACGCAAAACCTTCATCTTTAGAGATCTCTGAACTCTCGTATCGGTACTAAAACAACGTAATCAGCCTGTTTAACCTGGGTGAATCGTTCCATTTGCCCACATGCTCAACCTTATCTAACCTTCAACCCTTGCCAGTTGTCGGTTTCCATGCAACCACATCTCTCTGTCCCTTCATACGTGTGCCCATCTGAACATAATTATCAGATGGGGGCACAACCTTGATTCAAGCGCGCTCTCTAGCGTGAAATCGACGCAAAAGGAGCATCAGGATCTGCTCCGAGAGCTGATGTCGGGAAAAAGGGGCAGTTAATCCTCTGAGCAAACTTCGTTAATGAGAATAGCTCGCACCTTTTTAATTTCGAAATGGAAATAAGCCGCGAAAGTTGGATGATTGGGGCTGTTGCTATTTGAGTCATGTCGGATAATGTCTGTTTGGATTTCGTTTTAATTGCCACCTTTTGAAGTTTTCTAGATTCGGTCGCGACTGTCTCGTTGTTAGTAATTGGGTTTTTGTTTGGTTTTTATCAGGTGGTTTGTTGATTTTCTTTTTTTAATTTGAGCGTGATTTTGTATGTTTATTAAATGAAAGTGAGATATTTTGGAGCAACCAGTGCCTTAAAAAAGAATGCTCATTTCAATAGTGTTTTTCTGGTAAGTTTCAGACAGAATAAAGCAACTCAATTTTACCTAGTAAGTTGCAACCTCAAGGTCTATTCTGCCCCCTTACAAAGCTGTTCTGACCACACCCTTATAGCTCGCCTTCCAGTTCCAGAGATATAATGAAATCCAATATCTGTGAAAGCTTCTACTAGGCTAGTTTCTCACTCTTACAAGTTTCTCGACCAAGGCATTCTCTCTCTAAGCTTGTAATGCCAAAGCATTTCGTGACTAGGTGAATAGGGGTTTCTTTCTCCTCCCCACAGAACCTACACTCGTCAGTGTCCGATAATCCCATCCTCATTAATTGCTGTCTGAGGCGACAGTGTCCTATCAGAAAGCCAGTGAAGAGGTGTACATGTTTCTTTACAAGATCGAGATATCTTTTGGGTCTTGCTATTTCAAAGTTACGAAGGAAGTTAGTTCAATGATCCATTGCTGGGAGATTCCTCCAGAGTGTTTTTACTTCTCGTCTTTCTCCTTCTCCAGAAACTCCATTTTATAGGTACACTCACCTATACCACAGAAGGATTCTGGGCCAATGAGAGACATTCATACACCCTCTCTGGTAAGTGTATTGGCCTCTTCGTTTCCTTTCATTCATTAAAATGGCCTTATTTTTCTTGACTACGTCATTTAGTTTGTTCCGGCACTCCTAGATCACCTTTGAGTCGATGACGTAGAAGCTCAGTGCTTAATATCAGCTTGACTATCTGAGTGTATGGCTATATCGCACTTTTGATAGTTTCTTCTTCTAGATTTTATCTAGACATCTTTCAATAGCTAAGATTTTCTGCTTGAAAAACGCTCATACAGGAGCATAGTGACAGTGCACACTTGGTACTTGGCCTGTATATTCCAGCGCCAGATGCTGTACAAGTTTTGGAACCATCTGTATACTATTTTACGGTATTTTCTTCGAGGTTATAGTCGGTGTATTTCCGTACCCATTCCTCTCTTCTACTCAGCAACGCCCTGAAATTTTTCTTATTGGTCACTTTCTTGATCATTACATCACAAGGAAGGTTCGCAGATGAGATGTAGTTGTTCAGAGAGGACCAGACTCTTTGATTCTTTATTCTCGCATTACCTGTGCCTTCCTTAGACCCGTAATGACCTCAAGTGCCCTACTTGGGCACGTTCTCATGCTTCAGTGATGCACACACAGGCAAGCCTCTGTACTTTATCGAGCATTTTCCTCGTTGTGTCCTTTCAAGGAGTGTCAACTAATAGGCTGAAGGGTGGAATGTTCGGTCCAAATAATTTTTGGACCTTGCTGTTCTAAAAATCTGAAGAAACTGGAAGGAATTAGCCATTCCTGGTAGATTACTCCAGAGTGCTTCTGTTTCAGTTCCTTCATTTTCAAAAACTCTTTATTATAGGTGCTTTTGCCTATAATCTGAGTCAGTTGCGTTTGTGCTCTATTTCTGGCTTGTGTTTCACCTATTCATTTTCGATTTCTGAGTGATCAAGATGAATGAATTGAAATTCATTCAAATTCAGAAAATATTGGAGGTACAAGTGTACAAGTTGACTTAAGGGGGTATACTCTCGGAGTTCTAGATGTGTAGTCTCAGTTTCATTGATTTAATAAATGAATGTTGTTTTCAAGAACAACTATGATTGATTAAAGCAGTTTTCCATCTGAAACACACGAATGAATCGTAGGTATATCCCAACACGTATTGCTGTGGATTTCCTGACAAATTAAATTCGTGACAACGTTCTCAATCTGTGCTTCGAACAGAATGGAACTTCAATTCTTGCAGCATTGACAAGACCACACTCGCATCTTCAAAAGGAACTCAAACAAAAGATTAGACGAAAGCGCCATCGAGTTCAAACATCTCAGATTGGATACAGGCCACTTTGTGTCACCGAGTTCCACGGTCTTCCAGGAAATTGGGGTGTTCGCTCGATTGGGTGTTAAAACGCTCGAACACGGTCACCAGGGATGATTTCCTTTGAAAACGCGCTGCGGGGTCTCGACACAGCGGTACGTGGCATGTGAATGGCCTTCTATTAAATATTTCATATTCGGCCCGTTGTTGGAATTCCTCGGGGATATTGGCTGGCCGAGATATCCGCTTTCGACTTCTGACCCTCTCGAAGAACTGATGTTCGTCGGTGTAGAAAGGAGAGTTTGATGCGCATTTCCGCCGTATATCTCTCACCGTCTTGGTGAAGTAGTTTGGATTAGGGTAGGGCATATTTCACTTTGAACGTGAAATTGTAGTGAGGAATGATCCATATGAACATAATATGCTTTCAGATAGGTGCATCTGTCTGTGTGAATGGTTGAGGTATATGCTAGAAGCAGAAGTCAGAAGTTAGAATCAGTTAGTTACGCTACAATAATTCCTCGGAGAAGTAAAAGTCGACAGCGAATTCACAAGGAGATATTTTCTCTGGAATACTATCTATTGTCTTCTTGCAGCGCTTTTGTGTTGAGCCACAATTAAGTTGAAACAATGGAATAAGAATATTGTTGATATAGGTACTTGACTTTTAGGCCTCTTGTAATTTTGTTTTATCTGCAACCGATTTCTAGAAAAAAATTGAAACTGTTTAGAAAAATCTGAATTGTCATGGAAAATCGGGATATCGATTGAAATTTAATCTGGGAGGATTCTGCATTTCTGAAAAACTTTATGGGTTTTCACTCCCAGTCTCTGAAACAGAAATAATTTTAAAAAATTCAAATAAGATGAAGTGCTTCTGCGAAAATCTTTGTACCTATTTGTCAGGAGCAAATTGGTTTTGGAAAAATTGTTGCCTAACAGTAAAAACTAAGAGAGGGAAATAAATGAAAAGGATAATGTAACGTTTCGGTGTCTATATCAGAGACCTTCTTCAGACAAACTTGTAAAATCTTCAGAATTGTGTGGTTTTTCATTTGCAGTCTAATTGACATTGAAAGTTGTCAAAACATAGAGATGTTGATTTATTTAATTTTGAGATTTTTGATGTCATTTCTTTCTTCAATTAATCAATCCAAGAACGATCTATTCCAACAGAACAATTGGCCAATTAAATCTACTTCATCTAACAAAATACATGTGGTTTCCTTAATTCTCCTTTATAATATTAGGTTCCGTCATTAGGATCTTTGTGTTGTTCCTGTTCATCGTATGATCTCCTCAAAAAAGAATCTAGCTATTGTGAATGAATTCACTTTAATATGTAGCAATGATTCATAAAGGTTCGATTAACTCGTAAAAAACGCATTCAAACTTAAACATCCTGTATCTCGAAAACAAATGAGAATCGGATGAGAACATATGAATTTTTTAAAATTATTCTCACGTGTACTATATGGTCCTGGAATTTAGCCCGTTGTTCCTCACTCGTCCTGTATTGCAAACAGTCAATATTTTGAGTTTGAATAATTCTAATTCAATTAAAAAATCGTTCGCTCTTATTTATATTGAGGTGCAGAACTAGAAACAAATCAATCCAAAAACTTCGAAGGAATGATACAAAGACTTTCAATTTTCAGGCCCCGTATTCTGGACAAGTGATATTTCAATGCGGATACGAACTTCATTGCGCGATTCCCTCTTTTACCTGCGAAAATGGACACCGTGCAATGAAGTTCCTATACGCATTGAAAGATCACTTGTCGAGAATACGGGGTCAGGTTCGAATATCTCTCGTTAGTAGGTCAATTCAGTTAAGTTGTTTTTGAGTCGAAGAAATTTTATTTTCCGAATATTTTCATATACAGTGATATGAACGGATCTGTATTTTATAATCTATTTTGGTACTTTCTTTACATATTCCGCCTAATCATTTGTCAGACTTCTGCAATTCACTGTCATCCAAACACAAAGGCTGTGGACATTGTGGACACCTCGAAGCTACATTACTTGTCTTCCCTTTTTCAGTATCCACTTTTTCTTCTGGCTTCTTCTTGTTCTTCACGAAGCACTTGACAAAGAACGGGTACTTCTTCTCTTGAGGCTGCCTTACTATTGGCATACTTCTAAAATCAGGTACATAATCATATCTTATACTCTTCGAACTAACACTCTCGATAAAAGTATCGGGTTCTGACAGGTCACTGGCACTTAAGGGTTCTGAAGGTGGTAATGGTTCTGATTCTGTGGTACCCATAACTCCAGCTCTAATTTGTTTACCGTGGCAAGGACATCGACTGCAAACTGGACACGATGCATACTTGTTAACGTTGGTTGACTTTTCACAGATGCATTGGTATGGTTTCATTGGTTGAGGAATGTAGAGTTGAGGCGAAGGATGACCTTGACAGATTGGAACAGCATGATGACTTATGACATTGTATCCTTTCAGCCAGTCTACAGTTCCATCGGCATCTGAAGTGTTTATACATAATAACGTGCGTTCAAAAAATTCGTGGTCAAGTAAGCTGTGGATCCTATTTTTCCCCCATCGACTCTTAGGAAAAATAGAATCCACAGCTTACTTGACCACGAATTTTTTTGAACGCACGATACAATAGACAAACCGAGCTAAGCGATACGCCCTGTGGTGACGATCTGAGTAACCTTCAATATTGACATGATTCTTTCATTTTGCATTGTGTTTTCGGGATTTAGGTGAATATTAAAAATTATCAATAATTTTTTAAGTATATTTCAATCAAACCGCTTTAGTTCAGTTCCTCAGTGTTCATCCTGAGAAAAAAAGAATTCCAAATAATGTACATTTCCATGCCTTTCCTCAATCAAGAAATAAATTTCGTTTTTGGTAGAAGAAAGGGAAATCGAGGAGTAAAGTGACAAAGTGTTGATGGATCGACGAAAAGCCTGGCAACTGAAACTCAAATTCGGTAAACCAGCATTGCATTTTGTAGATAACGATTATTTTTATCGGGGTAAGTACGGAAAACTTATAGGTTAGATTAGATTCATGGGGTTATAGATCCCAGTTCATAACAGATGTAGTTCTTGAAAACTACTGCTATGTCTACTAGAAATCTTCCTGTTGGGTTTACTACCAGAAAGGAGTAACAACCAGAATGTTCTAGTTTTAGTAGTAAAACTGAAAGGTTGAGACAAAGACGTCTAAACAAAGGAAAATCCACTGAAAAATGCTCTCGTGAAGAGAAAAAGTACTGTTTAAATATAAAAAAATGAAGTTTATTCAACTGTTCACCAACAAAATTGTTTTCCTTATTTTCCTCAACAGCCTTTCAACCTAATTTATCTTTCACCATATGGTTGAAATTAATTGAAACAAATATGACACCCACCGTCTTCACAGAAAATGAAATATAATATACATTGTAATACAGTCGTTCAATATAGATTCCTGAAATTTTGATATATTGATGAAAAATAAAAATTTTAATGTGGCAGATATACGCATAAACAATACAACCAAATCCTTCCATGTCAATATTAATAGTTCTACGAATGCCCGCCGTGGCGCTGCATTCTTATTTTCAGATGCCTATATGAAAAAAGTTGAAATTTTGTTCTATACCTACAAGAAGAAAAAATCAGGAATTTCATTCGATGGACAATCTTAAAAGTAATTGAACATATCCCCTACATCCTAGTATGAATCAATTCGAGGTTAACCAATTGAGATTGGAAGCAGAAAACAGACACTAGCAGTTATTGAACTCATTATAAGTCATTAACTCAAATGAGTTTTTAAGCTCTAAGGTTACCTGGTGGTTTCCAAGATTTGCAATTCCTATCATGTTTTTCCAAAATAAGCACATCCGCCATTTTGCTCTTCTTCTAGAACACTTGCTAGAGGTTCTATAGAAGGTGACAGTTCTTCAAACATAGAAAGCTCTGATTTCATATCTTCTTTGCCTGATAATTGACTACCTTCACTGAAAATTTTTACTACTCCGAATGAAACACTTTCTTTTATTGATTCTCTTCTTTTTCCTTGGGATGGTTCAATTTTCTCCATGGAAGTTTCACTTTCTTCCATTAAAGGTTCGCTTTCACTGATGAACGCTTCACTGCCTTCGATAGAAGGTTCACTTTCTCTCATTGCAGTTTCACTTCCTTCGAAAGACATTTCACTTCCTTTCAAAAAAGCTTCACTTCCTTCGATAGAAGTTCCTTTTCCTTCAATATAAGTTTCACTTTCTTGGATGGGAGCTTCACCTTCTTTGAAAGGAGTCTCTTCTTCTTTGATTGAAGTTCTAATTGCCCTCACAGAAGATTCACTTCTTTTGATGGAAGTTTCACTTTCAGGGATTGGAGATTCATTTTCTTCGAAAGGAGTTTCTTCTTCGTCAATTGAAGTTCTGATTCCCCTAAGAGCAATTTCTTTGATTAAAGTTCTAATAGCCCTTACAGAAGATTCACTTCTTTTGATGGAGGTTTCACTTTGTTCCTCTGAAGTTTCACTTTCCTTGACTGAAATTTCACTTATTTTCATGGAAGGTTCACTTCTTTCAATTGATGTCCCACTTTTTCCAGAAGAATTTTCACTTTCTTCATTTGAAGTTTTACTGCCCTTGGTAGGAGATTTGTTCATTTCAATTGAAGTTTCACTTTCTCTGATAGTAGTTTTATCCTCTTCGATATCAGGTAGTAGAGGAATCACTGTGGGTGTTTGAAACGATGCGTTAGAATGAACGGAAGATCGTGCAAGAGATGGCGGTGGTGATTTTAAAACATGTGATGAATTTTCTGTTTTAACACTGTCAACGTTAGAGCTAGAGGAACTCTCGATGGAAGTTCTTGCTGGTTCAATCACTTGCACCGGTGTCACTGATGGAGATTCTACGCTCTTGCGTTTTTTCCTTGGCGGCTTAGGATCGAATATCGTATAAGATTTTTCCAGGCATTCTTTAGTGCATTCTTCTGTACATGGTTCAGCTTTGCCTGTTTTTGGACATGGTTCGATTTTAATCAGAAGGGGGCCTTTTTTGTATGCTTCTTCCCTAGCTTTGGACATCGGGAAGATGGAACAAGAATTTTGAATTTGGAAGTTGGAATGACAGAAGGAATGAAGGTGAACCGAATGTCAGAGTCCGTATTGACAAATATAACTAACCAAATTGCGAACTACAGAATAGAAACCCTGATGTTGCTTGAAAGAGTTAGTGCCAATAAAAACAGATTATGAGCAATATGCAACTGAAATTGAATAGGACCAAAATTGTGGAAATAATGTGGAATAAGAAGGTTAGTGCTATTTATACTCATTAGAGTTTCACTTTCTTTCAAAGAAATTTCGCTTTTTTCAGAGAAATTTCAATTTCTATGAAGAAAGCTCCTTTCATTTCCATATAAGTTCCACTTTCTTGGATTGGAACTTCACTTCCTTTCAAATGAGTTAAAAAAAATTTGAATTTGAAATTCAAGTGCCCTAACAGAAGATTCATCCTTTTTGATTGTAACCGCGGGTTTCACAAACGCTTGATTGGCAATCAAATCGTTGATTTTCAATTGAGTCGATGGTTTACGTCAGAAATGAACTGAAAATTGCACAGAAATGATGACTTTTCAATAATCAAGCTGATTGGAGTTTTGTGAAATCCGGCTTTAGTTTCACCTCTTTTGATCGAAATTTCACTTCTTTCGAAGAAAGTTTCACATTTTTGTCTGAAGTTTCATTCTTTTCGATTGAGTTTCCGCTTCTTCTCATCGGAGATTCACGCCTTCAGATTGATGTTCTATTTTTTAGGGAAAAAATTTCACTCTACCCATTTATAGTGCATTTATTGAACAAATTTCCCAATTTTTTTTTATTGGTCACCAGTTAGGAACACACTTTTTGACCCCAAATTGGGTAGGTATGGTAATGCACTCGAATTGTGCCATTCACACTCATCAGAGTTTCCCTTTCTTTCGAAGAAATTTCACACTCTTTCAAAGAAGTTTCGATACCTGTGAAAGAAACTCCTTTCACTCCTTTGTGAGGAGTTGAATCTCCTTTGATTGAAGTTCGTTCTAAGTGCCCTAACAGAAGATTCACTTCTCTTGATGAAAGTTGCACCTCTTTTAATGAAAGTATCACTTCTTTTGATGAAGTTTCACTCTTTTGTCTAAAGTTTCACTTTGTTCGATTGAGTTTCTGCTTCCTCTCATAGGAGATTCACTTATTCAGATACATGTTCAATTTTTAAGGGAAAAAATTTCACCCATTTGAAAGTGAACTTATTGAACAAATTTACAAATTTCTTTATTGGTTACAATTTACATTTTTCCCCCTTAATTGGGTAGGTATGGTATGCATTCGAATTATTGTCATAATGTGTTTTCTTCCGAAGAAATTTCACTTTCTTTCAAAGAAGTTTCAATTTCTGTGAAATAAGCTCCTTTCACTTCAATTTAAGTTTCACTCTCTTGGATTGGAGCTTTACTTCCTTTGAGAAGAGTTGAATCTTCTTTGATTGAACTTCTCACTCTCTTTGATGAAATTTTCATCTCTTTTGATGAAAGTTTCACCTCTTTTGATGAAAGTTTCACTTCTTTCGATGAAAGATTCACATTTTTGTCTGAAGTTTCACTTTCTTCGATTGAGTTTCATGGGAGATTCACTTCTTTAGATTGATGTTCTATTTTTTAGGGAAAAAATTTCACTTTACCCATTTGAAGTGAACTTATTGAACAAATTTTCCAATTTTTTTATTGCTAACAAGTTAGAAACACCCTCCTTCACCCCAAATTGCGTAGGTACGGTAATGCATTCGAAATGTAACCAATATTGCCGCCACTCTTCCCAGGAGGAATCACAATACCAGCGGGTGTAGATAGACTGTAGAGATCCCCGTATACCGAGGTGAAAAGCGAACAGTGATAAAAGTTTCATATCCGGTCTGCCAGAGGGGACTGGTGGAATTGACTTCCGGCAGAACGTCGCGGGAAATGGCGGAAAAGCGAAAAATGTTGCAATTTTCGCGGCTTGCATGTCGTGGCAAGTGCGCTACTTTCTGATAAGGGCCTCAGGAAGGACGAGCTGTTATTCATCGTTTCGCCGGTATACGGTCATTTCGGCCTCATTCTGGCGATTTTTATCGATGAAAATGTGAGTGGGATTGCATGAGGGCGCTAATGATGTTGGGTGGGTGGTAGATGCAGCTATGCATCAGGTAGAAAAGGGTGGAGGGAGAGATTGTAAAAAGGGGAACAGATAAACATGAGGATGTTAATTTAGTTTACCACGTGATCAATGGGCTAATAAAGAATTAGCTTTCCCCAGAGGGTCTACGGTATTTTATACTGATGGCTCGAAAACTGAAGATGGAAGAGTCGGAGCCCGTGTTTACGGTCCTTCAATCCAATTAGCCATACCAATGGGTCTCTGTACTTCGGTTTTTCAGGCAGAGACACTTGCTATAAGGGATTGCGTTGCGCTCTGTGCGGAACGCAATTACCAAAGAAAGACTATCCACAAGTGAAGTCAAAGTTGGTCTGGGAATGCAAAACATCACTTAACCTACTCGGAGAAAAGAACCAGGTCAATCTCATTTGGGTGCCTGGTCACTCCGAGATTCACGGCAATGAAGCGGCAGACCAACTGGCCAGGGAAGGAAGGACAACCCCCTTTACTGGACCAGAACCGTTTTGCGGCTTCCCAGCCAGCCATCAGGCAATGTCTATTATGGACTGGGACCAAAGAGGAAGCTTATGTACTGGTGAGCGACCAATGGTCAAAGGCAAGCAAGGTCACTTCTCTCTCACTCGACGAGCTGGATCAAGAAAGTTCTCTCACTCAGCAAATTGGAACTGAGGAAACTGACGGGCGCTCTCGCTGGGCACTGTCCCGTGAGGTATCACTTAAAAAACATGTGAAAAGCGCCCGATAATACATGTCGCTTCTGTCAGGAAGCCACCGAGACAGCCAGACACTGCTATGCGAGTGTGAAGCTGTTCACCAGAAACGGCTACGGCATCTTGGTTTCTGGTTCCTCAAGCCTGAACAAGTAATGGATGTGTCCCCCAGAAAGGTGGTGAAGTTCATTGAGACTTTGCTGCCTGACTGGTAAACAGCGCGGGGATGCACAATAGATCTTAAGGTCAAGGAGCTCGCAAGGTCGGTTTTGATCTGTCGCCCCTCCTCTAATCTAATCTAATTTAAAAAAAAAATCATGCAGGAACATCTTAGCACTAATATGTCTTGGTCCTTCTCCTTATTATTATAAGACAAGGTTTGTCACGCGTTTTTCATCATTATTCCGAAATTGAATTCGATATTTAGGATGAAATACCACTATTTAAATCTATGGGAGTTATTAGGGTAATCATCTCCCATAGTCCCAATTGGGTCCTGTAGCTGTCTTAGAAGAACAGGAGATTCGAAAAATCATCACTTGGAATACCAGACCTGGTTTAAAAGACCCTCCTGGCCCAAGAGCACCAATTAATTATTTTATATCTAAATATTGAAGGTACTTATTCGAATAATTTTGAGTTGCAATATTGTAAAAACGGCGAGGCAGGTTTTTTCTACTGAGGTTTTTCCCCTGTGCTCTGGTATCATACGCCAGAATACGTAGCATGGTACCCCGTTTTGCACCAACCTAAGCTAAAGACTTTTTTGTTTCATGTATTGTATTTTATTAGCTCTTAATTCAGAAGAATATACAGGGTGTCCCGTAATTAGACCGACAAACTTCTAGTGGACATTATAGATCATATTTTAGACAGAGTCGACCCAAATCATATAATACAAAATTGCTTCGTTAAGGAGCTAGTGCACTTTGAAGATGACACCTGTCCACACTTTTTGCCATATATTCACAAAACATTATTGCAAATGATTGATATCGAAATTTTTGGCGAGAGAAGATGATCTTTGTTTGATAGAATTGATTTATATCTTCAACCTAACCATTATCAAGTGAAAATAAATTCAAAACAAAAGTGAACATTGGGTACTTAGTGAAAGAGAGAAACTTTCAAATCATTTTTTTTTCAGAAATGGTGCATCTGGGCGTTAATATACAAGAGCATCTTTTTTCGAGAAAAACCATCAGAGTTAATGAGTAGGATGTAAATCTCGCGAAATAATGAAAGTTAAAAAAGTTTCAACTAAAAATACCCTTCGCCCCCTCCCCCAAATGATACGATTGTGCTTGACATAAAAGGAATGCACTCAATCTAAACGATGCGTATTTTTCATATTAGCCAATTTGTAAACTTTCAGCACTTCATGTGACTCCGTTTTGCGAATATGTGGCAAAAAGTGTGGACAAGACGTCATCTTTAAAGGGCACTAGCTCCTTAACGAAGCAACTTTGCATTATATGATTTGGGTCGAATCTGTCTTAAACACAATCGTGATGATGAATTCTTGAATGAAATAAAAATGCTTTATACATGGTGTCTGTTTTAAAAGTGTCCCACCCTCAAGAACTTAATAACCAATCAGACTTTAACTCCCTTATTCGCAAATGAATAACTTAAAATAATTATTACAGATTGCCTATGTACTTTTTCAGAATAGGTTTCGCCTTAATAATTTATTTTTATCATCAAAATAATGAAACATAAATGGCATACAGTGAAATCCTTTTTTGTTACAGGTACACGCGATTTCATACAAGAAAAAATATATTTTGTATCCATTAAATTTAAACCGAAAGAAAAATAAATCTTGAAGTTTTTTTTCTTTTTCAATTATGCCAAATTCAGGTCATTTCTTAGACTTGTCTTAGGGTCATTTTCATGTTCGAACGAGTCCATGAAGCACTTAGTGCTTGGTAATATCTAATGTGCTTGGGAAGGGAACACTACGGTGCTTGGGAGCACTTTGAGGTGATCAAGAGCTCTCTTCAGACTACTTAGCAGTCTCAAAAAATTTCCGAAGCACCAAGCACTGAGCACCGGTTCAATCTAGTGCTCGCGAGCACAGTACTTACTAGCAAAAAAGTGTTTCGATTGCTTTCACGAGCACTAAGCCATAGACAAACTAAAAAAATAGATGAGCCGCTCGTACATTCCGCGCCATCTATCAGAGTTGGACACTAATACACGAAAAAATTATTTTCAATTTGATAGTTAGATGTCGTTGCCTTCATGGAAAGCCTATCGAGAAAATGGTAAGTATGTAAAATCATTATTATCAAAAAACCTTTAAATTGTCAACTGACACAAGGAGTGATTTAACACGTTCTTTTTGAAATATAATAAATTTCGATATGCCTGCAAGAGTGAAGACGTGCTGTGTTATTGGATGTGAAAATCGAGATGCAAGAAGGTAATTATAAAATATATATTATACATATTCTGTTACCTATAAGAATTATGATAGTTTTCAAAAAAGTTTTTCATGTATTGAATAAGTTTAGTAAGTAAATACTCATATTTTGTATTATTGAATTCATTATTGTTAGTTTTTGAGAATGTTTTCAATGCAATTATTAGTTTATTGATTAAATATTTATGAAATAAATCTGTATTTTCAATTGGTGATATTTCAGTTAATAAATTTTCATTCTATCTAGAATTTGATTATTGATCCTCATTTCTCGATTCCAAAAGAAAATCAGATGAAATTTCGTTGCAGGTATTACTTTCATGAAAATAAATTTCCTCACTCATCGCTAACTTGCACGAATTCATTTCTGATTTCCTTTTGGAAATTGAATTTCAAAAAACTTTTTGCCTCTTGTATATGGGAGTACCTACCTACCTATTCAAAATGTGCACTGCAGAATTCTTTTTGAGGCAGCTTTACGATACAGATTCCTCTTTCAATTGAGCTTTTTTCACGACTTAGTAATGTTCAACAAAAAAAGATGTCGTTGAAGCTTGTTCTACTAGTGTCTCATCTATTCTCCGTTTAGTTAGTCTAGAATGCACTAAGCACAAGGCTTCGGCCCAGCTTTGATTGAAATCAATGAAAAATTTGACGACATATGCTGTAAAAATAACCGTGACCATACACGAAAGGATTAAAACCCAAAAAGGGCAAAACCTCCATTCCCCACCACCTGAAACGTGATATGACACCGTAGAGACGGGCTCCAATTAGAAAATATCATTACTCCTAATTGAAAACTTAATCAACGTGAATTCATATCTACGATTCATACCCAAAACGTAAATACAGAAATAACGAACGAAATAATTAAATTCCCATTGGAGTACCCGGCGTTATAATTACTTTATTTCATCGGGTAGCGAATGCCTCAATGGTCCTTTTGTAATCGTGAAGAATTGCCGAAGTTTCCGGTAATTTGTAAAGATGGCTTTTATGTTTCATTTGTCCCGGATCGTTTGTAACTTTGAACTCGTTTGGCGAATTTGTCGTTCAGGATGATATCGCATGTTTCCTGCAAAAACACAATAGGATTTTTTTCCTCGTTTTGAATTAGTCACTCGTGTAACTACGCGATCGAAGAATTGTCTATTTGGTGAAAGAATCCAGGTATGAGCAGCTTCTGAGCTTTTCAGATGAACGTCAGTTAGTTATCGATGCAATAAGCCCGCTCGGCATTGACCTCCGCGAGCAGACGGATTTTTTAGTCACGTGACCACAGATCGTACCTTAGACTAAGTATCGGGATATAGTCTAAGGATCGTACAGATTCATCTGTAATATCTGGGAATAAACGAACGGTACAGAGCATCTGCCACAGAACATACTGCTCTGTTCTAATTTCATAGATTATGAGATTTCAAAGATCACTATTTTGGGTAATATGCTCAACTTTTAACGATACTTTCACCTTTTCGTAGCTCTTCCGTACAATCTCAATTAAATAATTAGGTGCAAAGCACTGAATGCAAAGGAAACGAGGAATGCAATATCCCCTTCTGGCAGTTCAATACGGCGATAGTTGTACCGAAATACCCTAATTAATTAATTAATTGCACGCAAAAGAAACGAGAAAACAATATCTCCTCCTGCACATTCATAACTACGATAGCTATATCGTAATGAATTAATTAAGTTTTTAATGCATAAATGAAAACAAAAGAATAAAGTGTTAGAATTTTTCAATCTATCGGTTGTCGGATCAGAAAACTCAACATAAAACAAAAAAATATATACAAATTATAAAACCCTATGGATAAAATCGCTTTGCTCCGTCGAAATAGACTGAGCGAAAAGATCGACGTCCGATGGCTCAGATTTTTATGACGAACGCTCCAGATGTAAACTCCCCTCGATCCGGATGTAATAAATGGATCGATCCGACACGTCCGATTTCGATGCCGAACGCCCCTAATATCACCTTCAAATATGGTCCGCGCATAAAAATAAGAAATAAACATAGAGATGCCCCTACGCGTGAATACGTAACACTGCATTTTAATCAACCAAGTATTAGAGTGAGATGGAAAGCATTTCACTGCCGCACTGGAGTGAAGTAAAAAATTGGTAGATTTGCATTTCTTCAATTCCTGAATATAATACAACATTTTCGTAATTTGTCCCTAGCTATAATCAACGGAATAACCTCAAGTAACAATAAACTACCACCAAATCATTGAAATTATTCAGTTTATGGACGTCAAATTGAAATAAAAATGTAAACACATCGCATCAAGAAACTAAACAATAACAGAAAATATTGCCAAACTGACAGAATTATCTGTAACAGACGCAAGCCGTTAATATCAGAGTAGGGGAGCGGTAAACCAATTATCCCAATACGGAATAAACATACGGCATGATTTTACAATGCCGGAAACTTGTTCGTGCGTATAAACAGATTCCACTTGGCTGCATAACAAATGCGTGAAGGCAACTCTAGATTTACTTGTTACTCTGAGTTCCGCGCAAACCAATTTTGTAGAGCTCAGAATTCGGCCATTAATCAGATGGGATTTTTATAATTAAATATTGTCTTAATGGGTATGATTGAATTTTGGTACACTGTATTACTATTTACAGTTCATTAACACCAACTCGAAATATATGGCTACACATTTAAAGTGTGTTCCAGCTGCTGAACTTCTAGTCTCTTTCAAAGGATTTTCATACTCTGATTTAGATTATTCGAATCTAGCAAAGTTAAACTCTATCTCTGAACTTCAACCGATTTTTATCTTTCGATTAACTTTTTCGACTTCACTCTAACGTTTCCTTTCCTCGACTCCATTCTAGGCTCTGCGGTTTTCCCACCCTCCAATTTTATCAACTCTATTTTGAGACGACTTTGCTTCCTTTCGATTCTACTCCTTCCTTACTTAAATCGAGGGCTAACTACTATCCTTTAAGCCCTACTTAACCAGATCTTTCATTGGTCGATTGGTCAACTCTCACAACGATTTAAGTTGAAGGGTAGGAACCTTAACCAATGGGAATCACCATGTGAACAACACAGGGAATTAAAAGATCTGGTGATATTCACCTACTCAGAGTCAATAACTCCTACGAAAATTTTAGAAAAGCCCTGAGCATAAGGTTTTGAACACTTGTTCTTTGGTGGAGCAATGAGACTATTTTCTTGAAATTTTATATGGGAATTGAGATTGAGAACAAATATGTAAATGCAAAATCTCAGCACAAACAGAACTAAATAAATAAACTAATAAAAAATTTTAATATTTGAAAAATAAATGTTTAAGAAAATTAAATTCAATGGTTCTGATTATGCGCTCCTCTTGAATATTAGCATGAACATTCAGTATATCAGTCTTGCTTCACAAGATGAATTTCATTCGAATCGATTATCCTGTTATGGAAATATAGACATTTTTCTTTTCCATATTCCAATTGAATTTTCTTTGGTTCTGTTGACACTATGGTCACAAGATTCTGCAAGATAATTCAGTATAACAGTCTTCATTCCTGAAAATATTTCACTTGAATCGGATATCCTGTAATGGAAATATAAAGATTCTTTTTTTCAATATTCCAATTGAATTCTCTATAATTCTGTTAACACTATGGGCACAAAATTCTGCATAAACCTTTCGTGTATCAATCTTTACTTATAAAATGAATTACATTCGAATCGAATGTTTTTTCAATTTAAATATATGAAGTTTCTCCTTTTCAATAATTCAATTGTGAAGTTTCTTTCGTTCTGTTTACACTATGACTACAAAATTTTGCATGAGGCTTATTATGAGCTTTTTGCATATGGCCGCAATATTCCAGTTCGATAGTTTTCGCTTAGTCTGAGATAATGAGGGACAAAACACCCTCTTAGATTTGGCTGGTTAACGAATTTAACCGAGCCATTTGGAAACCGAACTCACCCTGAACATTTCAAATCTCTAGGACAATCCATTCGAAAGTTATTGTGCTAACGGCCGGCTGGACAGTCCAAAGAACAGAATTGAATTTGATCACGAATTCGTCATCAGAAAGTAGAACCCTACCATTTGAGACCATTTTCGGCTCAAAATTCGAAAATAACAGACATTTGTGCAGAACGATATAGCACTCGTTTGATTAGAACGAGCACTCAAAAAGAAGCATTATGATATTTTTCAAAAGCAGCCACAACTCTAGCAAACATCTACCCAAATCAAGATGTTATCTTATCCGTTTCTTCTCGCAGTATTTAATAACTTCGAAACTACAACATTTCGAACATCTCGCTGAGTATATCACCAAACATCCGCTTCAACAAACTACATAAATCACACTCGTAACCTATACCTATTACAACTTCCCAAGTGTCAACAGCACACTCGTTTCACGCCAAGAAACTCCAAATTTTCCAATCTCCCAGCCCGAAGAAAATCTTCAACTCCGTGAGACCTCCCCTAGTGGCAGATCCGGTCTCCGAAGGTTTACGCGAGAAAATTGGATCACAAAAATTAGTTTGCATTGAAATTCCATGTTATAGCAGCCTTGCCTCGAGTAGGCAAGTCACCCGACGGTGATGCCAGATCGTTAGGCATGTTTCGCCTACAGGAATTCTTATTAATTCTTGATAAGGAAGCATGTTTTGAAAAATGAATATTCTTTTGAACCAATAGCAACAACACCATGAAGGTTATTTGTTGTTGTGCGATTCGCGAACTTATTATTTTTGTACGAAGATTTCAAAAGCAATATGTACCTATCCTATGCTAATTCGAATTTGATATTTCTCACCCCCTAGGCCACACACCTCTCAAGCAGTGGCGGCTGCTCAGAGGAGGCCAGGCTCACCCTAAATGCACTGCGTTTTATTCAATTTTAAATTCAAGTTCAAATGAAAAATAATCACATTTCTATCTATCTTTATTATATCCATCATTTTATGTACTATCCAAATCTATAAGTAATAAACATATGTTCATAACTCAGAGATCAAAAAATGCATACATTATCCGCAACACACAATACAGCTTAACGGATAGCAGGCAAACCGCTTAGCGAAGGAGGCTCGCCTCCACGAGTCGAGATTCGTTAGAATGTAACATTTCAAACTTCTTCAAATGAACGGTTCGAGACCCACTCAAAATTCAAGTTGTAGATCACGAGTCAGAGGCCCGGCTCCGCGGCATTATTTTCGTTTCTAGGCGAACGTGTATTCAGAGGCAATCGAAAGCGAATTTGAAATACGGCAGCTACAATTTACCAAGTATTATACCATTTTGAAATCCTTACCAAATGTGTCAACTTTTGACAAAACTTGCCAAATTTGCGTAGTACATTTTTTTCAATACAATCATATAAAATTAGGCAATTTTTCATTTTGGATCTTTCTCTGAGAAATATCAAATTCGAAAGAGCATATGATAAATTGCTTTTGTAAATTTTGCGAGAATGCTCCTCAATTATTCTTTGTACAAGAATTATTGACGAGTTACTTTAATTTGTGGGCTAGCTGTATACAGATGATAGATTGAAATTGTTGATCTGATAACAGAGACAAACTGTCAAAAAAATCACTGTCAGGTGGTAGTAGAGGGTTTTCGAATAAGAGGTGTTAT
Source organism: Propylea japonica (assembly GCA_013421045.1). Taxonomy (NCBI): domain Eukaryota; kingdom Metazoa; phylum Arthropoda; class Insecta; order Coleoptera; family Coccinellidae; genus Propylea; species Propylea japonica. Next base: position 40,487,969 of record CM024247.1, read on the forward strand.
TTTGATAGTCAAAGAAAGTTGTCTTTTTCAATATAAATGATCAGATGTTTCTTTCATCATAAAGAAGATAAAAATCCTAATTCCAAAGAACGACGAGGAATGGGCAAACCTGGGTATTTTTCAACACCTTCGGTTACAGCATCAATATTTTCGGCTGTTCCTGAGCAACGTGCACAGGTTTTATTCCTCATATCATTAACTTGTCCCAACAGCTCAAATTTTTCCACCAAATTTTAATTACGGTACAACAAGGTTCTTCACGACGACCCAAAAATGTTCGAGTTTTACGAACCGTCTCTGCCAAATTTTCACCAATTTTATAGTTAATTTTAATAATTTCGATGCGTTTTTGAAGCGTGTATCGTTCCATTTTAATAAATGGAGTAGTTTCTACTTGTCAAATGTCAAAAAATGACAGTTTCAAAAGTGACATCTACCGAAATTTCGGGCTATTCAAAATAACACCTCTTATTGGAAAATCCTTTAGTAGGACCGAAATTGTGAGGGATGAAACTGATCTTCTAATACACTATATTACATCATTCCAAAAACAATCTGTCAACACCACAAGCGCCATGTGACAAGAAACCCTAAATCCACCAACCACCGACACAGCAGTAAATCTCGAACTCCAGGAGTTCCACAAGACTTCCTCCGAAGGCATATCCGGTCCCCACAGGTTACGCGACAAAATTGGATCACAAAATTAGTTTGCATTGAAATTCAGCGTTGTAACAGCCTTCGCCGCGAGAAGACAGGCCTCCTGACAGTGTTGCCAGATCGTTAGGCATCTGAGGGCCCCCGGATGCCTCAGAACTTCCTACCAACTTGAAAGTTTGGTTACTAAGGGACGATTGTTGAATTTAATTTATGCCGTTATTGTTTCACCTCGATTGCCAGATGGAGCTGGGGGATAACAGTTGAGGCAGATTAATTTTTTGAATGGAGTGTTTATTCTTTCTTATTGCAGGGAACCGAGGGTAGTTGACAAGGGTTAAGATGATAAGGAAGAGGGTTGAAGGAGTGATGTTCATTTCGCTGTTCGCTTTAAAACTTTCCATTATGTTTTTGTACTGAAGATATAAATGAAGTGGATGAGGGAATATAAGATATATTTGCCTCTGGATAATTGTAGCGAGAGCGATGATTCTAGATAGAGTGTCATCATTTACGAAAATAACTTTGTTTTGTGTAGAAAAAACGAAACAAAAAGGCAAACATCGCTTCACCAAGATCCTTCTTCGCACAATGGCACATTCAAATAAATGTCGTCAAATTTTATACAGGTGATATCGAGCTGCTGTTAAAGCAATGAATTCCTATGTCACTTGAAAATCAAAGGAAACGAAGAGGCCAATACACTTGCCAAAGAGGGAGCACAAATGTCACTCATTGGCCCAGAACTCTTCTGTGGTAAAGGTATATGTACCTATAAGAAGGAGTTTCTGGAAAAAGAGAAAGCCGAGAGGAAAAAACTCTGGCGGAATCTCCCAGGGATGGATCATTCCACTGAGTTCCTTCGGAACTTCGAGACAGCGGGATCCAAAAGATATCTGGATCTTGGTAAGAAGCAATTACACCTCCTCACTGGCTTTCTTACAGGACATTGTCGCCTCAGGAAGCACCTGTTGAGGATGGGATTATCGGACACTGACGAGTGTAGGTTTTGTGGGGAGGAGGAAGAAACCCCCATTCACCTAGTCACGGAATGCCTTGGCATTGCGAGCCTGAGGAAGGAATGCCTTGGACGAGAAACTTGTAAGAGTGAGGAACTAGCCTCGTTGAAGCCTTCACAGTTATTAGATTTCATTAGATCTCTGGAACTGGAAGGCGAGCTATGAAGGTTTTGGCCAGAACAGCTCTGTAAGGGGGCACAATAGACCTTAAGGTCGCAGTGAACTGTAACCCCTCTTTAAACTAAACTAAACTATGTCAATGATTCAAAGGTAACATGGAAGTGTCGAAGAAAACTTCATGTAGTAGACAAGACCAACGAGGTCTTTAGTCTGGGTTTCTGGTCTGATCATCAGGAATCAGATGAAACTAACCCAAGTAGCATTATAACGACGACAACCGTATTATGCATCAAAATTAACTTTGTCTTTGGTTTATGAATTAGTCGTTCTTGAAACGTCGCATTGAAGATCACCTTACAACGTAGTCGTGAATTTGAGCATGACTATAGTTGCACTAATCGTCGCGACAACGTTGAAGCAACTGCATATGAAGTAGTTATTTATTTTGGGATAAGGAACGACGTTTTTTAGATAACTTCAGAGACAACGTTGTTGGACTCAACTATAACCAATGGAGATTTTCTATTGAAGACGTTAATCCGATTGTGTTATTGTCTTCTAGTTTCGTGATATTTAAATTCTTCAATCCATAAAGACTAGGATATGACGTAACTTTTTACGGATTCTCTCATTAAAAACAACAGTTCAATCAGCTCCAATTTTTAAATAAACAAATCATATTGACATTTTATAACCTCCATTTGACGAGGTAAACCAACCGGACAGCAGTTAAGCTTTGGTCGTATAGGCATCTAGAGTGGCAACTTGGGTATTATATTGATTGTCTAGTAACCCAACTTTAGGAATAAGTGCAGTTTTTGGTCAACTTACGAAACTACGCCATGTTTTCAGATTTGGTCATTGACTTTTGGGACGTGAATAAACGAAAAAAAGAATTTAAAGCCTCTATTTGAATTTTCTGAGTGAAATTTTTCTAAATCTCGTTTGGTGAGTGTTTGTGACTCTCACAAAATGTTCAAGGGATATTTTTCAACGGCAATTTTCAGTGAAATCATAAGTTCTTTTTGTCATCAGTATTTCAAGCCAAAACTTATACTTTCGATGTTTCCTATCTGGATTACATACAAAATAACGTGGTGATTGCACAATCAGTCTTCAAATCCCCAAACATCACATATTGGATCAACACTAAGCCAACTGAGATATAAACCGTGTCCCCACCCATCATTCACCCAAACTTCTTAAGGAAATTAACGATATCAGAGATTCCAGTCATGCCTCACCAGACAGATAAGTCCCTGGGGGTTAATCGCACTTCTGGATGACAAATTAACAGTCTGCACATCAAACCGCCGAGCCAAGATGTGAGAATGATGACTTATGAGCTTGTGGGTTTGACGTATTGAACCCGGTATACGATCTGACATTGACAGTTCGCACACAAGAATGAATTAATAGACTGCTAACTGACCGACCTGCCAAAGTTTGATTGGGTGGAGAGTAAGTTTCCAAGAAGTTTTGCTTGGAGCAAAAAATTCATTATCTTGGGGGTGATACCCTTAGGGGCTGGGATAGAATCTGTGATGGATTATGCGGTTGGTAAACAAAATGAGATCGGATTATAGGGTATGGATATAGTTTGGGAATAAGGGTTGCTTCGTAGATGTTTGCAACCTTGCAGCTTAGGACGTGTATTTTATATAGATTTGAAAAGTAATCATCCGTTAATTCTCCGTCGAAGTCATACCCCTAAGATACAATGAACTTTCAACCACATTTTTTCCAATACTCGAAACTTTTATGGAATACGCTTTAAATTATGCCAATCAGCACATTCTTCTTTTCTGACTTCATCTCATCAACTGTGACAAAACGCTTTCCTTTCAAAGATCTCTCCACTTTTTGGAGTAGGAAAAAGATGCAGGGAGCCAAATCTGACGAACACATCGGTTTAAGCATGATTACGGTGTAGTTTTTCGCCAGAATCGCGAACAAGCATGGATGTGTGAACTGGTGCATTTTCGTGATTTTCGATGCTACACGTTTGTGCTCATATGAGTTGAAAATAAATTGCATGGTATGAGCCGATTGCAATTCCAAAATCCTTAGCAACTTTCCTATTAGTGAATCGCCGATTTTCTTAAACAATTTTTATGTTTCCTTTGATTGACTAGGTTGCAACTTCAGTATGCTCATCATCATCAATATTTTGACGACCCCATAAAGCGCTCGTACCATTTATAAACATTTTTGACATGAAGTCATTCTTAGTACCTTGGAGCACTTTATTCCATATTAACTCAAAATTATACAGACAGATTCTCTAACAGTCAGGTTGCACTGAAGCATGTTATGGCCGTTGAGTGTGTGTCAAAAAAGATCTGGAATTCCTTAAAAAGTAGTGACAACTCTGACCAAAAGCAACAAATTAGCTGAAGAATATGGCAACTGTATTCCTCGATATGAGCAGTGGAAAATAGTGTATCATGCAACGAGCGTAAGATGATTGCTATTATTCGCTAGGTGAAATCACCGAGCGAATGACAGCCATTATACGCGAATAGCAAACTATACTTTATCCCACGACTACTGAATATATTTCTTGAAGATTTCAAGATTTGGCGATTGCGACAAGACCCTTCTTATGACAAGCGTGAAAAAAGTCAAGTTGACACATGAGAAATTTTTGGCCATTGTATATTTAGTAATAAAAAATGCTTCAATTGATATAATAAAACTAGATTTGGCCCTCTATTGACAAGGTGTACCCATATTTGTTAGTTGGACTTTAGGATACTGAAGAAATACCATCAATATTCATCAAAGCTAAATCTATGAAGCATCTGACAGCAGTGAATTATATCTCATAAATCACTTGCGATTAATGAATATCATTCTGGCCAAGTACACAGACGTAAAATGGCTAGATTATGTAGTGGTCGTGAAAAAATGTACATTTCTACATGTGATTCAGCAGTATGGAGAAGAAAACCACAGCAACAAACTCTCTATAGAAGTATTGTGACATTGTTTGGTCTCGAAAATTAGTCTTGAATACATATCCATATCGAAGGGCTCCTTCTTCATCAAAACCAATTTTGTTTTGGTTAATCTAGTTCAGGTCTATTTTTTAAGATTCCGTGTCTTCAAGGTACATTTTCAGAAATCAATGGTCACTTTTATATACCCCTAATTTCTCCTTCAATTTGCAGGTTTCGATGTCGAGTGTGCATAATCACAGGATGAAAATTAATTCTCAAAGAACCTTTGACTTGTCGTGTCAGGTGGCAAGAAATTAGGAAAACCGTCAATTATAGCCGCCACAACCGATTAGTCTGCCTCCTGTTCGTCTTGTGATTAGCAGTAATCAATCGATAAATGATGTTGATTGCATAGCATAGTGTTTGACTGAAGTTTGAGCTTTTCAGGTTTCGTGTCCCATCTTATACCACCGGCAGAAAATGAGTAAAGAATCCAAGGTTTCATTATAAACTACCACATATTTTGAATATAGCAAACACAATATAAGTTATCCTCATCTACTACAATCACTGGCAAGATAATAGATCCACTCAAAAATCGATGAAGTTTGTTAATTCATAAGTATATTATTTCAGGTCCGATTCGATTGATTTTTTTTTTCAATTGTAGGTATGTTCATCCTCAATCAATCACTAGTTTCGAATTTCAAGAAAACTCAGCGTACGTCATTTTATACAGGGTGAAAGAAAATCTGTTTTTTTACCCTAACTATAGAACCGTCCCTGGTGTGTTCCAGTTGTACCACCGCGTGATTTCTTATTTCACCATCAAGACACATCTATCTTCTCTTGACAATTTAATTCTTACTGCTTAATAAAAGCTCATTTTTTATTAAAGATTCAGGGTTTTCAGAGCGAAAATAAATCTCCACAATTTCGCTATGGCTCTATTTTCACAGATTTAACCTTGAATCCGAACGTTAAGAAAATAAACTGAATACTGAATGAAAACATAAAACAAGAGAAGTTTTAGCGAGACAAATTGTTCGGTATGCACCGTTTATTGGAGACGATTCCGTGCTAATGCTTTATAATAATAATATATCAATCGCATGTGGCTAGGACTGCCAGGGAGTATTCAGCAGACGCTGATTTCCACGAATTCAACTGGCCTGCCCAGATTTGAACCCAATTAGGCATTTTTGGATACTCTTGGAAGTTAAATTCGATCTCGCGTACCAACTCCTGAAAATTGGCAGCATTTCAGTGTACTCTGATTGATTCAAAAACATGAGGACATTCCGAGAAGAATCTGGGCGGAAAACACGTTATGTTTTTGGTTTAGTTTTCAGTTTGTTTTCATGAGGCCAGAATTTTAGATTGAATTTTTGTTTAAGTTCTGTTGTAGCCTTAGCGAAATTTAATGTTTAACCGAAAACCCTGTAACTTCGACAAAATAAATCTATTGTTATAAATGAAGAATTAAATTGTCAAGAGAAGAGGAGTCTTAATGATGGAATAAGAAATCACACGGTCGAACAATTGAAACACACCAGGGGTGGTTTTAAAGTTATATCGAAAAAACAGATTTTGTTTCACCCTGTATGAAATGACGTAGGTACGCCAAAATTCCTTGAAATTCAAAACTAGTGATTGATTAAGGATGAACATACCGACAATTGAAATTGATTCATTGGAATCGAACCTGAAATAACATACATATTTATGAACTGACAAACTTCATTGATTTTTGAGTGGATTATTTTGCCGGTCAGTGTTTTTCAAATGTAATAATAGAAAATAAGTTAAAGGTAATCACTCTAGTTCTCCAAATAGAAGTTGAAGATGAAGATTGAAAAGATGTTTTCAGGTAACTGTCAAGAATATTGAATGATTAATATTTTGCATGTAATTGCTATTCTTTTGGAAAATTAAATGATAGGACAAAATGGCTTACTTGTTCAAACTGCCACTAGATTTCTGGTGAAACATCGGTTGATGAAGATGTCTCAATATAATTACCTGAAACAATAAAATAACTTTAGTAGTAAGAAACTATCAGTATCTATTAAAATGTCAATGGTTTATTATTTCACTTATTATGTGTATGGCACACATATTTATCTATTATATATCTCCATGGTATGTAACTTTATGTTGTGTTATATTATGTCAACTCATGCAGGTGATGTGAGGTTATGTTATTTTATGTAATATCATTTCATGTTTTGTTAGGGTGATAGAATGTGTAATGAGCTCTTCGATGAAAGTTTTGACACAGTTTAATTATCTTTTACCTCTTAATTTGAAATTATAGTTTCAATATGATTTCAGTATTTTATTTTTTCGTTGAACAATTCATTGCATTGTTCGAAATAGTCAAAACCGACCATTGAATCTGATGAATAATATTTTCTCTCAGATATCCTATAGCAAGTTCCAAATTTCCGATTCAATTTTCGTTGACATATCCCACAAGAAAACTGCCAAACTGCTCTCCAGTGACTGAATCAAGCCCGTTAAGATTCTCATTTGCGATAAGGGTAGCTTCATGGTTATCAAAGATGGGAAACTTATATTGGGGAAGTTTTCTGAAGTCGTTTGAGTGACTCATCTTCTTTTTTTACTACACCCTATCACGCAACTTGCTTCCGAGACTACATGATAAAAAAACGAAAATTATTATCTGCTCCTTCTCTTCAACTAATTCGCAGATTGCTTGAAATGTGCTTTATTTTGATACTTATAACAAAGGAGTTTAGTATACAGTGCGCGTGAAAATTATGAAACAAATTTATTTTCTCAGAAGAAAAATATGAATTCAATACAGTCGAGTGTTATTGAATAGCTCTTAAAGAAAGTTGTCTATTCTTTCTTGTATGTTATATGTTTCAGAGTACTGATCATAAATTTATTTCATAAGAATTGTCAACTCTCTGGAATGCTCTTGTTAGTCAATATTGTTACAATGTCTCTTGATTCTTGTGTTGAAATAAATAATCTGGAGTTTTCTGTCTTTCCATGTGAACTATCTGAAACCCAATTTATTAGTTTCACAATGGTGAATTACAAAATCTGAACACCTGATTTCGAACATTCACCAAATTTTTATACATTTTTTAAGGATTTTATTGCACCCTGTGCCATACACATAAACACTCAAAATTTTTAGAAAGTGGGTCAGTTTTGGCAAGATGTTTGTATCTTTTTTACAGGCGAGCAGAAATTTTTAAGAAAAATTTTTTTTATTCGTGAATTTAAAGAGTTTTTCAGTAGGTGCAATTTATCAAGGCTCATTTACTTTGGAACAATGGTACCTGATGAAATTTTTCACCGAATGAAAGTTGACCATTAGGTACAGTTTTGTTCATGCACAACTTTCAACCCCCTCACATAAAAAATTAGAATGTGTGAGCGAAGATTTTACTGTTCAGGTGTCGATAGAAAACGAATTCCGATCAGCTTTCAAACAATAAGTATTATAGATTACAGGTACCTATAAATAACAGATTCCTTCTACGTGTTTACCATAATGGAATTACGAACACTTATTATCGGAATTACATCAAAGGAGCAGCAGACTGCCCTCGGTGGAGATGAGCAAATACCTGCACGGAATAATCTCCTTGTGATCTGAAGGGTTTTCCAATAAGAGGTGTTATTTTGAATAGTCCGCTATTTCGGTAGATGTCACGTTTGAAGCTGTCATTTTTTGACACTTGACAAGTAGAAACTCCGCCATTAACAAAAATGGAACGATACATGCTTCAAAAACGCATTGAAATTATTAAAATTCGCTATGAAAATGGTGAAAATTTGGCAGAAACGGTTCGTAAAACTCGAACATTTTTGGATCGTCGTGAAGCACTTTGTCATAACGCAATAAAGAAATTGGTGGAAAAATTCGATCTGTTGGGACAAAAAAGTGATGTGAAGAATAAAACAAGTAGAAACTACGCCATTAACAAAAATGGAACGATACACGCTTCAAGAGCGCATTGAAATTATTAAAATTCACTATAAAAATGGTGAAAATTTGGCAGAGGCGGTTCGTAATACTCGAACATTTTTGGGTCGTCGTGAAGCACCTCGTCATACCGCAATAAAGAAATTGGTGGAAAAATTCGAGCTGTTGGGACAAGTTAGTGATGTGAAGAATAAAACCCGTGCACGTCGCTCTAGAACAGCCGAGAATATTGCTGCTGTAGCCGAAAGTGTTGAAGAACACCAAGGTTTGTCCATTTCTCGTCGTTCTTTGGAATTATGCATTCCACAAACATTAATTGACCGTATTTTGCATACAGATTTGTGTCTTAAGGCTTATAAAGTTCAGTTAACACAAGAATCAGTGCCGGAACTAGGATTCTAGCGCCTGTGGCAAACTTTCAAAATGCGCCCTTGAAGAAATTTATTTTCCAATGAATATATGATTTTTATAATTAATATTTATTGATTTTAAGGGGCTTTCCAATAAAAAGTGTTATTTTGACATTAAAGGAAAAATGCCATTTTTCAATAAAAATGATCGGTTGTTTATTTCATTATGAAGAAGAACCTATGTCGTTAATAGTGGAAAATAACAGAAAGCAAATGACCGCCACGACCACGCTTACAGGACCATATCCTTTTAATGAAATTTTTCATAACCAAATCGCAAAGTGGCTGCCCTATGTCATCGATAGCCTCACGAATTCCATCTTTGAGGTTTGAATCGACGCTAGGCTATTGGCGTAGACCTTCTCTTACACGAAATCGCAAGGTGTTAAATCACAAGATCGCGGTGGCCAATTGTAATCACCTCTTCGAGAGATAACACGGTTCGGAAACTTTTCCCGCAAGAGACCAATGGTTTCGTTGCTTGTGGGGCACGTAACGCTGTCTTGTTGAATGTAAACGTTGTCCAGATCAGTACTATCCAATTTCGGCCATCAAAAATCAATAATGATCTCTCGATAGCGCAATCCATTCACCGTAACTGTTGCTGCACCCTCATTTTCCGAAAAGTAAGGTCCAATGACTCCGCCGGACCATGAACCGCACCAAACAGTCACACGTTGAGGATAGAGAGGCTTTTCAACAATAACTCTTGGGTTTTCCGAGCCCCAGACAATTTTGCTTGTTGACGAAGCCACCGAGGTGGAAATGGGCCTCATCAATCAAGATGATTTTTCGATAGAATTCCGGATCATTTTCATGCATTTCAACGACCCAATCAGCAAAGACACGTCGTTGTTGATGATCGGCCGGCTTGAGTTCTTGTGTTAACTGAACTTTATAAGCCATAAGACCCAAATCTTTATGCAAAATACGGTGTAATGACATTTGTGGAATGCCCAATTCCAAAGAACGACGAGGAATGGACAAATCTGGGTTTTCTTTAACACTTTCGGCGGCAACAACAATATTTTCGACTGTTCTCGAGCGACGTGCACGGGTTTTATTCTTCACATCACTAACTTGTCCCATGAACTCGAATTTTTCCACCAATTTCTTCATTGCGGTCCGACAAGGTGCTTCCGACGACCCACATTTTCCACCATTTTTATAGTGAATTTTAATTTCGTTCTTGAAGCGTGTATCGTTCCATTTTTATTAATGACGTAGTTTCTACTTGTCAAATGTCAAAAAATGACAGCTTCAAACGTGATATCTACCGAAAAGCGGGCTATTCAAAATAACACCTCTTTTTGGAAAACCCTTTATTTTGAAGAACCTTTTATTGACATTAATCTCCTATATTTCAAGGTAATGGACAATGCGCCGCGAGTCGTGTTTCTCACCATGCATAATTTTCTAGGATTTTGTTCCGTTTTGGTAGTGTTCGTTAACTACGTGTTTCTCAGTTTTGTAAACTGTTAAATTCGCCACTTTGAAATATAGAGCTTGTTGTCAATCTTGATTTAAAATGGAATATATCATATTTCACATTTTGCGCCCCTAGGTCGTTTGCGCCCGTGGCAAATGCCTCCCTCGCCACGCCCACGGTCCGGCTCTGACAAGAATTCAAGCCGACCGATCATCAAAAACGTGTCTTTGCTGATTGATCTTTTGCGGCAAAAGTTTTCAGACCGTGTTATCTCTTGAAGAGGAAATCGCAATTGGCCACAGAGATCTTGTGATTTAACACCTTGTGACTTCTTCCTCTGGGGCCACGTGAAAGAGAATGTCTACGCCAATAGTCCAGCGTCGATTCAAGACCTCATAGATGGAATTTGTGAGGCTATCCAGGACATAGGGCAGCCACTTTGCGATTTTGTTATGGAAAATTTCATTAAAAGGATATGGTCCTGTAAGCGTGATCGTGGTGGTCATTTGTCTTATTATATTTTCCACTATTAACGGCATAGGTTCTTCTTTATAATAAAATAAACATCCGATAATTCATATTGAATGAATATAAAAATGACATCTCTCATTGAAAAACACTTCATGATGTTCTAGATTCGCCCAACTAAACCATAATCGAGAGAAGTTTAATGGCGAAATTCATTCAGTAATTCCATACCAATCTAGGGACAACAACTCAAGAGGAAAATCAACTATATTCCCACTAAAACGAATCCAAGAGTTTCGGACACGATAGGAAAGCGATGAAAACTTATGTCGTTTCCGATCTGCTTCTCTATTTTCCGCGTGCTCCGCTAGGAAACGCCGTCTGGACGATTAGAACGTGTTTGTGATGGATTTTCCTTTCAAACCCTGAAGTTGAGCCATTAAGGAATATGAACTCGAGGCAATATCGCCGTCGGCTAACTTCGAGTCAACGATAGCGGAAAATTGAAGTAATGAGTACAGCGAATATAAAAGTGCTTTCGTTGAAATTTTTCGATTAATGGCGGAAAAAATAGGGTTAGTTTTCTGACTATTCAATGTTTTCAAACATTGATATCTGGTATCTAACGAATTGATATTTTTATTGCTAATCCTTTCGTCTAAGTCTAATGGAGGATGATTACCTGATCCTCTGGGTCTGCAAACAGTTCCTTGCGCATGTGATATTATTGAAAATTATCATTTGGTTTAGGAATCGTCTAGGAAGTAAAGCAGCTTTTTTGAGCGGTCGTTTTACTCAAGAGAGTGTCCGAGTTTGAGGATTTAAATTGACGAAGTGAATAATCATTCAAATTCTCAAAATTTATCAATATTTCAACATTTCCAGATTTGACGCATTAATTAGAAATATATATGTAGCATGGGACCATTAGTGAGTGTATTTCTCTCATATTGCATATGTAGCATCCAACTTTACCGTATAAATCGAAATAAAAACAATTGACACGAATTTTCCATAACTAATTATCCTAATTGATTCGGCACTAATCGAATGATGCACAATATGACCGGCAAATGATGATTTTTGTATTTTGGTACTGAAAGTTTCACTACGAATATTTTTTAAGAAACTGAATATTCAGTAAATGTTGTTTTCTTGATATTATGTTGTTTTCAAGAAAAAGTCGACTTGAGTACACTTGCGAGAAAACTTCTTGGGGAAGCTTTTCAGCTCAAAAAAAAACGAAAATATCTCTGAAATTCTTAGGCATAATGGCTGTCCTAAAAAATGTTAATAGGCTCATCAATTGGACTCAGTAATATAGAATTACCGAACTTACAACTAATCCAACCCAACCAACATAAACGATAACGAATGTAATACCTGAATATCTTTGAAGGTTGAAAAGATCAGAAGAACTGGAAATAATTACAATGCGAGAACAGCGTTCGAAACACAAAATACTATCAGTGCTTATCTTACTAAAGAAGAACCTCATAATGAAAATTAGCCAACCTCAGTGTAAAAAGTGATCATAGAGATGCCTTCACACAGCTTTCGAAACACAAAATACTATATGTGCTAATCTTACTAAAGAAGAACCTCATAATGGAAATCAGCCAACCTCAGAGTAAAAGGTAATTCTAGAGATGCCTTCACTTATTTGTTGACGCAGCTCGACGCGTCGTTCATTAACTGAGTTATTTTACTGATTTGGTGGCAGTTTATTGTTGCTTGAGGGTAGTTCAGTAATTATAACTATGGAAAAACTACGAAATGTTCTTTCATATTCAGATAGTACTACACTGTAATCAACCAAGCATCCGAATGAGATGGAAAGCATTTCACTGCCACACTGAGGTGAAGTGAACAATTGGTTAGATTGGCATTTTTCCAATTCCTCAATATAATATAACATATTCGTAATTTTTCCCTAGCTACAATGAACAGAATAACCTTAAGCAACAATAAACTGCGCCACCAAATCATTGAAATAATTCAATTTAAGAACGTTAAATCAAAATAAAAATGTGAACAAGCGCATCAAGAAACTTAACACTAACAGAAAATGTTCCCAAACTGACAGAATTATCTGTAACAGACGCAAGCCGTTAGTATCAGGGTAAGGGAGAGGTAAACCAATTATCCCAATACGGAATAATCATACGGCTTGATTTCGCAACGCCGGAAGCTTGTTCACGCGTATAAACCGATTTAACTTAGCTGCATAACAAATGCGTGGAGGCAACTCTAGGTTTACTTCCTACTCTGAGGAAACATCTATACTCAAAGTGTTCGACAGGCATTCGTACTTCTAGAATGATGTGAACCTATGAAAGCATTTTCAAAATACCCTGTGCAAAGTTATCGTTTCCAGAACAAGCTCGCTGTTTACAAAACTCTCCTTTCCGTATCTATCCGTAAAAATAGAAAAATAAAGTCCAACGTGGCCCAGAAAGAAACCTCGTGAAAAACTGCTCCGAAGAGCAGCGAGTTATTCCCAAGGAGCTCATTAGATGTCTGGAGTGAGCTTCAAGGAGCTCGAGATATATGTGTATATGAAACAAACACGATATTATTTGTTCTATGGAAGAAATAGAGGTTTCCTGAATTCCGTCAAACGAGAAAATTCAATTCTCGCCGAAGACGAAGGGAGAGTAATTTGCTGACTTGAACTGTCTGGAAAGAATGGAAAAGTTTTTATTGACGCTTTAGGTTCGTGATTTTTGCCGACCTACGGAAAATAGAATGAAGTTGTTTGAGAGAGTGAAGGATCTATGGAATGGGGTATATCCTTTTTTTATATTGTTTTGGCGTGGAGTATTTTTCTGTCAAATTGATTTTTAGAGGGACTAACTGAAAAAAAGTATGAAGGAATTTCCTTTAATATGAAATGTGGAGTAGTTGCATCAAAGTCTCATGCGAAATTTTGTGGCCATAGTGTTAACAGAACCATGGAAAATTCAATCGGAATATTGGAAAAAAAATCATTGTATTTTCATAACAAATTATCCTACGAGTGGAATTCATATTTAGGGTGGATATTTTTATACAGAATATTCATGAAAAATTGTATAATCAGAAATATAGAATTACAGAGGATTTTCCCTATAACGAACGTCTGTATAACGAATTTCGCTCAAGACATTGCACCCTGAATCCAAATTCCATGTTAAAAACACCCTCTGAAACGAAGCAAATTCTCTCTATAACGAAATATTATTCAAAGAACATCACTCTTTGAATGGGTATTGGTAAGAAGGTATAAGGGTGGGTTTTTACTGATTTTTTCTGGCTGTACGTAATCATTAAGACGGGCAGAAATATCCTACAGAAACAGTTTAAATACACCCTAGGCTGTTTGGTTTCAATCTAACCATTAGGTTAATGTGAAAGTTGTGCGAAAATGTCGAAAAGGAAGTGCTTAAGTTTGGATGATAAACTTAAATTTATCAGTGAAGTCGACCGCGACATTGCCGACTATAGAAACGAATTTTCTTTATAACGAAGTTTCTCTTTAACGATTTTTTTCGGATTCAGCGCTTTCGTTATAGGAAAGTTCCACTGTAATTGTTTTCTAAATTATCCGTTTCTTTGAATAATTCGAATTTGTCGAGTCGATTCTACAGCAAAATGTTCACTATGAGAGTTGAGTTTATACAGCCATAGGAAAGAATATCGAAAACAAATAAATATGAAAAAAATCGAAATCGAGTTTGAGAAAGTAAATTGGCGAAGTGATTCATCATGCAAATTTTCAAAAGGATGGTGAAATCATAACCATAGCATTTGGATAGTTTTAGTTATCGTTTTTTTAGATATTTCATTTTTGGGTACTTTCCAGAATATAATTCCTTTCGTACTTAAATTTTGCATTCGTATATTATTTCAAGTATTATACAAAACCTAAAGGTAATAGCTTGGAGGAGAGGTCAACAATGCCGAGAACTATTCAGCTGATATATTATATTTGCAACATACAGTCACCTAAAAAAGACGTAAACATTTTCCAAATGCGATATGTTTGAGCTGTATAAAAAATTCCATTGATAATCTTCTAAATATAAAAAACAGATTAACCATTTCTCAATTATACCTATGTAGAGATCGATAAAACGACACTGAAAATTCGAATTGAATCACGTTGAGATATTGAAGGACTTTTGTTCGAACTAAAGAGTTGACAAATAGCATGAATAATTAATATTGACTCATATCAAAGAAACTTATCATCAGAAAAACAGAAGTGAAATGTACTGAAACGACATCAACTATGAAATTGGAATTTCATTCTTTTAGCACCATAAAACAGTTATGTAGGAGTTTAATCTGATTCCACTTGAAAAAAACTTAAAATAGCAGAGGGCTTGGAATATTTAGATATTATCAAATGAAATCTGCTGTGAAACATAAAATGACTTTTTCATGTTCAGGTTTTTTCGTGATTTCGTTAACTTTTTTTCCGCCATAAAAACATATATTGCAACATGCAGTTTGAAAATTATTTGGTTAGAAAAATAAACGAGGAAAATTTTTCCTAGTATGATAATTTCAACAATGCGTGGGTGGATGACAGCGAAAATAATGTGACTGAAACGAGTTCCATGAAAAACTTTTTCATGTTTTTAATATCTGATTTCATCGTGCATTATTTTGTGAGCAAGCATTTCCAATTCCATGAATTTCAGGAAATAAAACACTTTATATTGTTCTTTACAATTCCAGGTACTGACATTATACAGAATGTGTTTTGAGTAAGAATTGCTACGATTTCTATGGATTTTGGTGTGCAAAGATCCTATGATTTGGAAGATATTTTGGTGATATTTATCTTGTTGTCAGATATTTCCTTTTTTTCTCTGGAATAATATTGAACTTGTGATTTCAAATAAACAACTATTTTTTGCCTTCAAAGATTTCCAAGAAAAAATTTATACAAATTTTTACGTGTTTTTTTGCTCGATCACATTGACAAATTCTGAATTAAAACGAATAGCATAAAAAATTGGAATTCTATGGTACTTGTGAAACGATTCTCTTGAAATTACGCACGAACGTATAATCATATTGCACCTTCAAAAGTACACCGTGTCTAAACAAAAGTATCCAATTTTACATGGACCAAACACGGAGATAGATGGATTATTTTGGCTGTATAACTTTCAAATCTGCGGAATGGAGAACTTATTTTTGGGATCAATATGATGCTTTTCATTTATGTCATGGAATGCAATATATACTTTTCTCCTTAATAATTTTTGAAATTTAATTTAACACTTCACCACTAACTTGTTCATCAATTCAAAAGATCCGTATGAAATCGCAATGTAAAAAACTCACCTAAATAAAAATATATCAATAATCCAATGAGATGAACCATGAATTGGCAATCGAACATTAAATTGGCTATTTTTTCAGGTGTTTTTTTCAATATAGGCAATAATTTGGATAATTTTTCTACCGATAATGAATAGTATAGAATTATAAATGAATTTGAACTATTTTTCGGTTATTTGTATACCAAGTTACAGCACAACTTTAAAAAAGAAAGATCTATCAAAAAAATAAAAACATAATCTCAATATTTAACAATATGAAGAACAAACAATGTCAATTGTTTGCCAATTACCTATTGACTTGAAATGTTGTTATAAAAAGATAATACACACGTCGGTGGAGTTATATTATTATCAATAAAAGGTTTCAAATCTCTGTGGCTATACAAAATATAACTATTCGCCAATTATAATAAGCGAAAAACCTAATTCCTTTATGATGCAGCGAGGTCTATTTCGAATAAACACACTTTTCTCTTGAACTTTCGTCACCACTCCTCAACCTGCTCGGTGCAATTGGTATAGTTACGGTTTTGCACTTAGCTGAACATTCAAGACCGGCTTTGTAACGACGCCATCTAGCTTGTTATGAGGAATTTCGACAGAAGAGTGAGCTTCTTTGATAGAATACGCCATACATAAAGAGATGGCATTGATCATTCAATTTGAGAAAATTTTGGGTCAGAAACGGTACCTACACCTTTAAGGTGCGACATACAGGTTTGGAAATTCACATCTGAAATATACGATATAAAATGCATCACACAGAGAACTTTTCCTTCCAGTTGCACAAATGAATAGTCGAGACAATCACGTGCTGTAACACACTGAATTCCGTTGTCCTATTGCAATATTCTAGTCTTGTCTCTCTCTTATAGTTGGGAGGAGCATAATTCATTTAGTATGGTAGGTAACTGTAAATACTTGAATCAAGTATTACTGGCAGCCTGACGAATTAAATAATTCTATAAGTGTAGTGCAGGTTCCCTACCATACTGCGATAAGAGAAAGACAAGACTAGGTTATTGCAATAAGTCAACGGAATTCATTCAGTTACAGCACGTGATTATCTCGACTATTCATCTGTGAAACTAGACGGAATAATTCTCTGTCTGATGCATTGTATATCGTATGTTTCAGATGTGATTTTCCAAATCTGTATAATTGGATATTTTGTTGTTCGTCTCAGTAACTCTGACACAACGTGTATGGAATTCAGAGTATTTTTGCAAGATATTTATAATTATCTGAAAATATCAATCTTAACTGAAATCATTCAATTCCCCAGGTATTTGTTTCTCCGAAGATTTTACTGAAATTCATTATTTGGAAACAAACCAAACGAAAATCAAGACTACACCAACAACTAAGTTCGAGAGAACTCCTTCCCCACCTCCCAAATCCCAGTCTCCAAATGCGAACTGATAATGTTTCTGATACTCCTCCATTTCCCCATGAGGGTTCCCGGATACCAAAAGCTGAGGGCGGTTATTTGAGGCTTCGAAAATTAATTAGCAATAAAGTGGAAACTTCTTGCGTTCCGTGTCGAAGATTTCCACCCTATAATTGTGTTGTGAAGACGTGGGGGCTGATCCTGCCATACTTCGATTCTACTACATCTAATCCAGGGTACTGATGGGGAAGTTTCTTTTATGTTATGTCCTCGGGAGTGAGGCGGACCCTGAAAAGTTTCTTCGATGTTGCAGGGGTGAAATAACCCGGTCTTAGGGCTATGTATCAGGTTGTTCTACGAGTTTTGTGGTTCGATGAAAGAGGGCGTTGATACTTGCCTAAATTTTTCTTGTTATGTTAGGCCAGAGACATGTTATATATGTTGTCTCTGGTTAGGCCCTTTCTATTTGAAGCTGCAGCACTTCCAAACGCATGCAAAATCAGTTGATGCGCTTTCTATTGGGCAACGTTGTGATTTTGAAGCGATGAGCATCACTTCCAACTGATATTGCTTTCTGACAATTCAGTTTAATTTCCACAATCACTTCAGTTCATCAAAACAATAACATAACCTAATTTTGGTCAAAGTTTGCAATTCACTTCTAAACATAGCGGAAATTGAATTATAATCCTTGGTTTTTATTGCTAGTTATGAATAATTCATTATACTTTTAGAATTTCCTTCTGAACTATCGTCGATATTTCTATTTGGTACTGTGATTTCAAACCTTATTGTTTCATTGATTGTCATCCAAAAAATGGTTTGTTTTGTTTGTGAAAACCACTTCACTTCTAACTGAAGTGATTTCGGAAATTATTCAGTCCAATAGAAAGCTAGGGTTGATACATTTTTCGTGGTCAAATTCAATTCAGTGCGTAGGGCCGTCCGCAAACACGATAACTTTCGAAAGGATTGCCAAAAAGACTTGAAATTTTTAGGATAGTTTTGGTTCCTAAATGCCGTAGTCAAGTCTGTCAACCAGCAAAATCGTACAGGGTGTTTCAATAAATAGGGCCATTGAAAATTTGTTTCTGGATATCTCAGACAGATCAAAATTGAACGAAATGGAATTTTGCGGCCACATGCAAGATACTCAAAAGAAGCCTCAATTGAAATTTTGTAATCAAATTATCAACAAAACCATGAAAGAATCAATCGATATCTTGAAAAAAAATCCTTATATTTTAACAACAAAATATTCGATTCAAGTGAAATCCATTTTTACTCACTAAAAAGCAAGGAAAAAACCGTGTACGGTGTCGTAAATATTTTCGAAAAACCACACTTTCTTTGAATTTCATCACCTTGCATCCCAGAAACAATACGTGTGATACCTATACCTACTCCATTGGAACTTTATATCTTAAAATCATGAGGATTGATATCCCGACGTTAAGGAACTTGTTCTGAAACACCCTGTGTATACAGTTTGAATTTCAGCGATAAATATCGAACAGTTTTCAAAGTATCAAAATTTTCCGGAAAATTCATTTCAATGCTATAAATTCACACGATAATAATCATTTTTCGCCGACCTCGAGATAGAAGGTGATTTTAATGTATACGAAATTGAACATTAATGACCCATTTCAACAGGCAGGGGGCTAAGGGGCTGAAGACCCCCCCGAAATTATTAAAATGTCAATAAGCATGTGTTCAGTTATACGTTGTGGCAATCATGAATTATCATTGTACTCAAGTTAGCCCCTCCGAAAAAAATGTTAGTCCCCCCGAAAAAAATTCCTGGCTACGGGCCTGCATTTCAATGCTCAATTTATGCTATAGTTCTATGTGCAATCCTCATAGCAACCGCACACAAAGTTTCAGAAGCACTACGAGAAATGTCAAAACTAAACTCTACTCGAAAATAGAAGCATAAAAGTTCCATTATGTCAAATATGTATGTCATGTGCAAAATAAGAATGTATTTGAATCAAAAATTTATGCACAATTCATGTTGAGATCGTCGGAAAAATTTTGTAATCAACTCGGTTATCAACCAAGTGACTAATGGTCACGAGTTTAAATACCTTGACCATTAGTCGCTGTCTTTAATAACCTAGAATGTCGACAAAAAAGATATACTGGTAATAAAAGTTGACTAGAGTTCAAAAAATTTTAACAATTCTGACAAAAGGAGACCATTTAGAATGTTTCTTTCCGTCGATCTCGAAATAAACGGTGATTTTAATGTGTATGAAATTGATCATTAATGACCCATTTTAATGCTCAATTTATGCTATTTTAATGTGCAATCCTCATGGTAACCGTTCACAAAATATTCAGAAGCACTACGAGAAATGTCAAAATTCTACTAGAACATAGATACATAAAAATTTTATTATGTCAAATGTAAGTCTTGTGCAAAATGAGAATGTATTTCAATCAAGAATTCATACACAATTCATATTGAGATCGTCGGAAAAATCTTGTAATCAACTCGGTTATTAATAGAGCGACTAATGGTCTCGAACTATTAACGCGTGAGAGGAGCGAACGCGTTGAAATATCTTGACCATTAGTCCCTGTCTTTAATAACCTAGTTGATTATATAACTATAAACTGTTTGTGTCATTTTAATTCAAGACAGTAAGTTGCATACTCTCACCTAAATAAATACATGTTCTACATTTGTATACTTTCAGCTGGCCTGATGATGGCATAATTCCGAAATCGATAGCCGAAGATTAAAATAAACAATAATAGTGTGTTTTATTTTATTTTACCTTTCTTAATTTCAAGAGAACATACTATGGAAGAATTCATTTGTATAACTATTCCTGAAATGAACTGACGTCGAATCATATCATCCTATACAATAAAAACAAAACAACATCGAGCAGCCACGCACCAGTTCAAGTCTACCTTAATCACACAGCGCAAAGAAATGATTGATGCGAATAGAAGCGAAACGACGAGAAACACTCAGACGAAAATAACAGCCACAAAACACGTCAAAAAACAGCGTTCCATCCACCTGGTCCAAGAACCCAACATGCCATAACACGTTAATCTTTATGGCCCAACTCTCTACGAAACTGTTCCGCACTAAAGTTTCGGGCGATGTAAAAAGTTGTGGAACAACTTGAAGAAACAAGAAATGCTAAAATAAAAAAGAAATTCGCCATTTATTTCCTGGTAGTGTAGGCCGGCCTGTTTCGACTTGTAACAAAGAGTAACTTCTTCGGTTTCCTCTCGTACCTGAGGACATAACATAAAAAGAGTTCTATATTGGCAGGGTGGATTAGATATAGTGAATAGGGTATGTTAGAGTCACCCTCGAATTACAGGGTGGAAGATACTGGAAGAATAAGTTGACGATGCTTATTTTTTTAAATTGTACAACGAGTTATAAGATTGTGAGGTTAGTCTTTCTAAGCTTGAGTTAAGAAAAAATGTGTTGGTTTCAGAGGACCCCCCAATGAATAATTGAAGAATAATTTTTGAAGGATCTAGCAAAGACTGTCGTAAAAATTCTTCTTTCACTCCCATGAAATAACTGGAAGGAAATTTTTAATTGGAATTTTTGAAACTAGAAGAGTTAGGACCTACAGTAAACACATGTCCATGTCCATTCGATTTGTTTACTTCGAATTGAACATATGCAGGAATTTCAATATGTTAGAATATCTTCTCATATGACGAAATTTCCTTTTCCGCAAATCAAATTATATTTTTTTCTTTTTCCATATAAAAAACTACACTTCCGACACTTCCATTTTGCAACCATCTCATCATTTCTAAAGAATGAATAAATAAAACGATAAATAAATAAATTAACGAAAAAAGGAATGGAGAAATAAAAAAATGATGAACCATTCATAAATAAATAATTGAATTACCTAATGTATAAATGAATTGATATTTCAATATATAAATGAATTTAGCAGAACAATGAATAAATAAATGAAATAATGGAAAATCAAATGAATTGATCAATATGCATATGAATGAATAATGAATAAATAAAAAACTGAATAGACGAATAAAGGAATAAATTCCTAAATAATAAAAAAAAATTACAGTAGAACTTCCCTATAACGAACTTCTGTATAACTATATAATTCCTCTGTAAAGACGAATTTCGTATTCAAACTCCATGTTAAAAACACCTTCCAAAACGAAGTAAAAGTTCGAAGAACACCACTCTTTGAATGGGCATTTGTAAGAAGGTATAAAGGTGGGATTTTTCCGGACGTACGTTATAAATCCCGACCTTAAAATCATTACAACAAGCAAAGAGATCCTTCTGAAACGTTTTAAATACACCCCTGCAAGTAAGTGCTTAAGTTTGAATGATAAACTGAAATTTATCAGTGAAGTCGACCGCGACATTGCCGACTATAGAAACAAATTTTCTGTATGACGAAATTTCTTTATAACGAATTTTTTTGCGGATTGAGCGCTTTCGTTATGGGGAAGTTTCAATGTAATTAATTGATGTCTGAACGAATGAATAAATAAATGCATAAATATTCTGAAAATCAGAATCATTTCGTCAAGAGAGCGCATAATTCAAAAGGAACTAAAATAATGGCCAAAAAACCCACGGAATCAGCAAGTTCTTTCAAAGAAATTGGGTTTTCCTTTCTTCCCACTTTTCCGCATAATTCAACAATGAATTATCCCAAATTAACACTTTTTCACAGAATTGCGAACTGTCAACAGTTGATCGATACGAACAATATATCTCGCGAAGAAATTAAAGAAACATTTTTTTTAAATAACTTGGTTCCGTTGAAGGAACCTTACATTTTTCCAATTACAAAGGGGCGCTTTCCCGTCCAGCATCGGGAGTATAATTTATTGCGTTCTCTTTCCTTAAAACCGACTGCGCTAACTTCTAATTTCCAGAATAAATTTCAATATTGCGAGATAATAGAACTGGATGAAGCTCAGTGTGATTTATTTTTTTGAGTTAGGGGCTGTTTAGACGGAACTGCTGCATAATGCTTTCAATTTGAATACAACTGAGAATTAGATAAAAGATTCGTTTTACTTTGTACGTTTGTCACTTTTAGACTCTTTTCCTCATATTAGACAAATAGACAATAGCGAGTTTATTGATTGAATAACATTTGCTTGTAATTCACCATGAGAAAATTTTAATTAAAAATAATTTCTTTCTCAATTGATTTCGTTCAATTTAAAACAACAATAGTGACTTTGTTGAAATTGACTTTACTTCAACACGAGAATGAAAAAAAAAATTATAAAAATTGATTATCATGAGAAAAATAAATTTGTAGAATCCGAACAGATCTGTGAGAAATTTGGTCCGCTACTTTTTGATCCCAACTTAATATGTGTTCATTTCACATTTTACCTCATCGGATAAGTTTTTCAATTATCAGTACCTATATTTATTTATTGATTCAGACGTCTCGTTTCTTACAACTTAAATTTGAACTAGAATTATGTCAGAATAAAATCAGAAAAACCTTGTTGAGGAAATTATTTCCTTTTTGAATTTAAATTATAGTTGATAACAAAATAGTTATTTATAAATTTATATAGTTGAATAGTTGAAATAGTTATTCATTATACAAGGGAAAAAAATATTAGATTTTAGCTTGAGCTTATGTCACTGGCGCAGCTAGGGGGGGGGCTTTGGGGCTGCAGCCCCCCCAAAGATTAATTTTCTTCGTTATTCCTTTCTTCTTTATTTTTTTGAAACTTTCGTATTTGTTGTATCATCAAGAATTGTTTAATTCAGCCCCCCCCCAAAACAAAATCCTGGCTGCGCCACTGGCTTATGTTGTCTCCCGACGCTAAGTGGAGGCAGATAAAAACCGAGAGCAAAAATCTGTTTTTTTCTGTGACAGAAATAGAGACCATTCAATAGTTAAAGAAATATAACTTTTCACGAAATTACTTTTTCTCCGGGAAAAAGGTGAGACACTCACTTTTTCGACAGAGAAAAAAGTAATTTCATAGAGATATTTTGTGATCTGTCGAGAGATATAAAATGTTCTTTATTTTTCCCGTCATAGAAAAAAGTTTTTTATTCGAGTAAGTCAGGAAAATAATTTACTCTATTATTTTTGTATCTTCTTCTTGATTACCCTCATCATTATAAATTTTGTTTAAGTTAAACCGTTAATGAGGTATAAATTATGATACCAATATAATCAATATGTTTTTTAACAAATTAAAATTTTTCAAAACATAAATGAAAAATGAAAAAATTCATTAATGGATAGGAATAACAACAAATTTAAGTACATATCGAATGAGTTTATTTCTAATATTGACAAAATCAATATTCAATTCATAGTTCAGTCAAGAATTTCATTCGTACTTTAATTCATTCCATTTTCCACGTATACAGCTAATACAATCATACAGAACAAATTTCAGATAGTAAAAACATTAATAGTTTCATATTATACTGCTTTTATCACGGCTTACTTTCTTCGTTGAATCGATATACAACACATACTATGAAAATTTCTAAACATCGCCTACAGATGCCGCTCTCGATAAAGCAACTCAAAGGTTTCCCACCTGAACAATTAAGATCGTTTCAGACCACAACATCGTCATCCGAGAACTCTGGGGACGGATCCGCCACTGACCCAAAAATATAATTAAAATCAAAAAATGTAAAAAAAAATTAAAAATACGATGAATTTTCTTGCCACTTCACCAACCGATTCGATGTACTTTAGATAACGGATCTGCGTTTCAAAACTGAACATAATGTCCTTAAACATAATGGTTTAGTGTAGTTCCTTCTTTGTCCACCTAAGTTATTGGATCCCCGTCAACTCGAAAATTCAGCAAAAAGGTTAGAAAAAAAAATACAATACCTAAAAAAAATCTTCAAAAAAAATTATAAAATGCAGAAAACAGTGGTGTAATCCAAAACCCCAGGAAAGCAATGAAAATCAAGTTTATTTTGTTATGATAAAAGTGAAATTTATTTGTTTACACAACAATTGTTTCGTTGAACTAATCTCGACTCCGTCAGGTGTATTCGTTAAAACTATTTTATAGTTTATCGTCTACAGGTGACGGATTCAAATATAATTTAACGAAATACTTGTTGCCTGAACAAAAAAGTTTAGCGGAACCAAAGTGTTCTACTATTTAATTATTCAAACAGTCAGAATAGTTTAATTGTTATTAAGAACTGCTTTTGTGCAGCAACTAAGCAACTTTCCAGTGGGAATTTAATTTCTTTGAGGTTGTTCAATCATCTGTTTGGACTTGGAATAACATCTCAAATATTCAGGGGATTTTGTACGTTTTGTCGATTCTTCTCGAATTTAAGACTGCTATAAAATTGGAATATCTTTATCATTTGCTTTTTCGACGAATAGAATGATATTAGTAAAACAAGAAACGAAATGGAAATAACCAACCAATATACAGGCAATAGTGATACGATTCAAGGTTTTATATTCGTCATTGAAATATCATTGAATTTTGAATTAACAATAAAAATACGAGTTCAATCTCAAGTTGTTCATGTGCTCTCTGAATAAATTCGCAAAGTATAATTTCAATTCAGGAATTTGAGCAATTATAATCTTTCATTATATGTAGATTTGAGAATTAAATATATTTCGTTTTTTATTGATGTAACGTTACCATTTTTGCTCAACCAAGAATATTACAATATCAACCCCTGGGTTAAAAACACAGGTTCAAATAATATAATTATAATAATTATATTTGCAATTCATACAATATAAATTGCCAACACAGAGGTGAAACGTTTGGAAGTTAAACAAAAACAAATAAAAAGAAATCCATTGAATCTACATTATATTATCAAATATTTATATAGGGATTGTTATTTATTATGAGTAGATATTTCTCATTTTTTATTATGTTTATCAAGTTCCAAAAGAAATTAGACAGCATGAAAACTTTCGAAGGGATTCTCCTAGATACTCGAAATTTTTGGGGTGAGGTCAGTTCCCAAATGCCGCGATTGAGTTTGTTAACCCGTCAAATCATAGGAGTTCCATAAAATATGGTCATTGAAATTTTTTTCATTCTCCAATATCTCAGACAAAACAGAACCAATCGGAAAGAAGTTTTGCGGCCACATGCATGATGCTCATAAGAAGCTCCGTGCAAAATTTTGTGGCCATAATGTTAACAAAACCATAGAAAATTCAATTGGAATATTGAAAAGAAAAATCTCCATATTTCCATAACAAGATATCCGATTCGAGTGAAATTCATTTTGTGAATGAAAATTGATAAGCTGAATGTCCATGCAGAATTTCCAAAAGATCGCATCATCAGAGCCATAGAATTTGATTTTATTCTGATTAATGATTTCTACTTATTCCATTTTTTGAATAACTTCAGAATATAATTTCGATCGTGCTGGGATTTTGCATTCATATACTCAGCAAGATTCTCAGCAAGTCCTGTACAAAATTTTGAGATAATAGCATTATTGCTCCATCAAAGAATGATATTGACTGAAATGCATTAAATAATTTAAACCTCAGAAAATCACAACAAAATCCAAAAACATTAATTGTCTAATAGATGAGGCAATACCAATCAATACTTCAACATTCCCGACCTGTCCCAGACACCGTCTGCTTCTTATATCAAATAGTTGCTCTTTTCATCCCTTCAAAAAACCCTATTCTACTTCATTAACTACCAATAACAACAAAAGCAATTCAATCGTCTTCAGCTCCATCGTGAAGAAAAACACACAATTAATTAGCCCGACTTTCTCTTTTTTAACACGCTTCTGCAAACGTCGAGCCATTGTGTTCGTTAACCAACATTGTGGCTTTTTTCGCTCATCTTCATTCGAAAAGGACCCGAAAGGCAGACATGTTGAATCGGTAAAGCAGGAAACTGCGAATCTGAGACCACAGAAGCGTTGTTGACATTACGTGTGTAATTGGAGGGAAACGTGTGACAGGTGTGAGGTTTCTCTCAGTTTTTTTGGATGGAACAGGCGTTTATGGTCTTTCATGTGTTGAAATATCTCGTTTCAGAAATCGTAATGAAAGTGTTACTAAATGCAGATTTAAATATAAGACTAGCTCAATTTGTTTGACTTTTTAATTTATGCATTGCAATATATTTCCGAATTATTTGACGAAATCTCCCAAAGAAATTTCTGTATAAATTTTTTTCTACAAAAAAGATAAAATTCAATCAAATCCATTTAGACAATAAAGAGCGCATAACTTCTGTATTTACAAAATAATTCTTTATGAAAAATTGTGAAATATTAACTTCACAAAACTCATACTGGTCAATTGACTGTGATTTTTTCTATTAAAAAAATCAATTTTTCAACTTATATTGAATTGTAATCGAAAAAGCACCCTGATTTTTTGAAAAGTCTGCGGATTTTTTTTTCCTTAAAAATTTCTTCTTTTCATAGTATAAAAACATGATTTAAAATGAACCAATCAATTCTCAAAATGTCAAGGTTGTGGAAAATGAGAAAAATGCAATTTGAGTATATTTTCGCATTTTAAACCCTGTTTTCGGCAGCCAATTTTCAAAATGTTACATCCAGGTCTACAGCTGCAGCAAAGGTTACATTTTTTGAGGACATAAACTGTGGAAATATAGGTATATTTTTCATACTTCGAAAAAGCAAGAAATTTAACGGAATAAATCTCTTAAACCTTTCCAACAACGCTGACATTCGGATGTGAGGGGTGCGTTTTCGATTTCAGGTAAAAATAAGATGAAAAAAGAACATTTCACATGAAAAAATCACAGTATGTTTGGAACATTTCAGTCAGAGCCTCTAAATCGAATGATTTTAAAAATTAAATATCTATTGAAATATAATCTAGGAGAATTCTGCATTTCTAAAAAACTTTTTAGGTTTTCACTCCCAGTCTCTGAAACAGAAATAATTAAAAAATTTAATTAAGATGAAGTGCTCTTGCAAAAATCTTTGCACTAATTTGTCAGGAGCAAAGTGGTCTTGAAAAAATTGTTGCCTAACAGTAAAACTAAAAAAGGAAATGAATGAAAAAGATAATGTAACGTTTTGGTGTCTAAATCAGACACCTTCTTGGCATTGACATTGAAGGTTGTTAACACATAGATATGTTGATTTATTTTCTGAATATGATCTATTCCAACAGAACAATTGGCCAAATTTTCTACTTCATCTAACAAAATACATGTGGATTCCTTAATTTTCCTTTTATAATTATCAGGTTCCGTCATTAGGATCTTTGTGTTGTTCCAGTTCATCATATGATCTCCGCTATTCGAACATACATGATCAGCGATTTGTGATCTTGAATTGTCTCTATTTTTTATGTTGTTCTTATGTTACCGTTTTCTTATCTCTGGGGGTCTTGATGTCTCTCCTGTATAAGATTTTCCTTTAAACAGGAAACATTGTCAACACAATTTTTTGATTTTTGTGTCTCATTCATTGGTTTCATTCTGGTTAAAATGGATCGCAAATCTTTTGTGTTTTGAAAACAGTTCTTATGTTGAAATTGTAACCAATTCTCCTTATTTTCTCTGAAAGGAAAGATTAATATAAGGTGATACTTGATAGTGAATTTCAAAACGGCCGCTATTGTAGCTTGATCAGGTCAGGTGATATTGGTATATAACATATTATTCACATAATATGGATTGAATGCTCTTTCAAGTTGAAATTTTTGTTTATAGTGTTAAAATATGCTCAAAAAATTTGTCTAACAATGGAATCATCAGAAAACTGACATCATGAAACCTGCAGCAACTCCTAAAAAAAGGAATGAAGAACATCAAAATACCCTTCTATGATCAGGGGTTGCTACCCTTTCAACCTCATCGAAACTGACATCTGAATAGGACGAAAACGGCTACGTACCAAACTCCATTCCAATATATCTGCCTCTGCCAAGTGTCAGAGTCATTTTAAACTAATCTAGCTCAGCAGACAGGTGTCTAAATTTATTATAACTGCTGCCAGCCAGCACCTCGCATTCCTTACGAAGTTACCTTTGGGTGGAGTTCTTGGGGAGAAACCCAACAATGAACATTTCTAACAAAGGGACTCTCAGTGAGACATATAATTCAGAGATGAAAACGGTGCAAACGTTGGCTCGACATGATTTGATTTGAACTGTGCATCCCTAGTATGAATCCTAGGAATAGGAAAGGGTTAACAAAAGCGTTGGGGGAAGGAATGTTTTGCTTTAAAGTTTAATTTGGAATTACAGCGTTACGTGTTACGTTGAGTGAGTAGTTTGCATCTGTAATTGGTTCGAATTTGAACTGAATGCTGATTAGTTCGGTTGCGTATGCATAGGGGTTGTTGTTAGGGTACTGCGAAACTTGGAAATATTTATAGAATTGAAAAAAAAATGGTGTAAATTGATCAATAAAATGGGTCACTAAAGTTTAATTTTGTACAAACTAAACTCACCTTTTATTATAAAGTCGAATGAAAAATAATTTATCAATTGAATGTGAACAAAGGTATTATAAAAACCCTTTATTATAGGACTTTTAACGAAACTGCCTTCATGAAAGAGTACTTACTAGATAATCAATACCCACCAAATTTTTTAGAAAGGACGATTTCAAATTTAGAACGAAAAATATCTAATCAAACTTCCAATGATGATCAGATACAAACAGAAAACCTTCAAGAACAACCGAATTTGTGAACGTCATTCCTTATATTCCTGGACTGTCAGAAAAAATAAGAAGAATTGGTTCCAAATTCAACATAAGAACTGTTTTCAAAAACACAAAAAGATTTGAGATCTATTCTAACCAGAACGAAACCAATGAATGAGACACAAAAAAAATTAAAAAATTGTGTCTACAATATTCTCTGTACCTATCATATACAGGAAGGACATCAAGAAATTTAGAGATAAGAAAACGGGAACATAAGAAGAACATCAAAAATAGAGACATTACAAGATTACAAATCGCTGATAATGTAAGTTCAAATAGCGGAGATCATGATGAACTGAAACAACACAATATCATAATATCCTGTTGGATAATTATAAAAGGAAAATTAAGGAATCCACATGTATTTTTTTAGACGAAACAGATAATTTGGCCAATTGTTCTGTTGGAATAGATCGTATATAGTTGATTTATTGCTGAAATAAATGACATCAGCAAATTTCGAAATTGAATAAATCAACATCTTTATGTGTTTTACGGTTAGGCAACAATTTTCTCAAAACCAATTTTCTTCTGACGAATAAGTACGAAGGTTTCTGCAGGAGCACTTCATCTTAATTAAAAATTTTTTAATTATTTCTGTTTCAGAGACTGGGTGTCTCAGTCTATACAGTTTTTTAGAAATGCAGAATCCTCCCTGATAATAATCCGATCGATATCTGTGAGAATGCTAGTTTTTAAGGGGATAAAACGATTTATTTTGATCTTCAGCAAAACTGCGAGTCTTAAAGAGAAAAAGTGAAATAGCTAAGTTGTAAGTAATACCTATGAAGTGAAGCTTCCACATTATGAAAAGAAGAAAGACTGAAACAAAGAAAATTGAAGGAAGCAGCTTTCATGCCCATTACAGAAAATCCTATCAGTCAATCGTCTGTTGATCTCGAAACAATCTAGGCTCCAATAAAAGATCCAGCTAAAAATAGATCAAATGAATTATTCGACAACTGATTCAATCAATAATAGATAAAAGTCATCAATGTTTTCTGAGAACTATCAAAAAAGACAGTCATTTTTTCATTTGTCATACCATATGTAAAGGATATGTCTGAAAAGATTAGAAGGATTGGTAACAAATACAATGTGAGAACAGCATTCAAGACCAAAGACACAATCAGGGGAAAACTCACGAAAGTGAAACCTTTCAACGAAAACCAAATTACCAAGGAATGTATTTATGGAATACCCTGCAAATACGGCAGATTTCCACATAGGATCTCATGGGGGTAGAGCTTCCTTAATATGAAGAGAAGAAAAACTGAAACGTAGAGTTAAAGGAAGCAGTTTTTATGTCAATTACCGAGAATGCCATCAGTCAAACATCTGTTGAACTCAAAACAATTTCGGCTTCAAAAATAGAATCAATATAAAAAAACAATCATTTGTTTGACATAATACTTCAGTAATAAAATAAAGTTTCAGTACATTAAGAAATATTCCTCAAACTTCAGGCCCCCAAACCAAACAATCGAAAAGAAACCTTCTTATTCAAGGTCAACCCGGCCTACCCTCTAGAATCCTACTCCAACCCCCAGAACAGACGTGATACATTCTCCAACTCAACTCCAACACTCACAGACCTCATCCAATACTCATATCAGGCCCATAAACTTTCTTGTAACGTTTTGCAATATGGCAGCCAGACTTTATTCACACCCCAATATACTTTACACGAACGTTATTTATTGTCTCCCGTCTCTATGGCGACTGCGAGTGTTCATTTCGGAGGCACTCAAAGTTATTCGGAGAGATTTGGAGTGCCTCCTTCGGCTGGCGCGCCGTGCTTCGGAATTGAAATATGCAGATTGGAGGGTGGCAGGAAGTTAGTCTGGAGGACCAAGTGGATTTCAGATCGGGCATTAGATTTGTTGACACTGATAGGCTTTTATGCATCTGGAAAGGGTGCGAATGTGGAATAAGCCGAGGGGATGGATTTCTGTTGTTCGCTGGAGTTGGAGGAGATATTGGATTGCTTTGGAGGTGAATATACATATGCGTTACGTTATTGTGTTTCCAGGAATTTATTAGAGTACTCTTGAAGTGTTCCCGTAAGATTAGTTTCAGTTTTAGTTTAAAAAGGGGTTATAGTTCACTGCGAACTGAAGGTCTATTGTGGCCCCTCACAGAGCTGTTCGGACCATACCCTCCGGGCTCGCCTTTCAGTTCCAGAGATCCGATAAAATCCAATAACTTCGAAGGCTTAAACGAGGCTAGTTCCTCACTCTTAAAAGTTTCTCGCCCTAGAAATTCTCTCCTTAGACTCGCAATGCCAAAGCATTCCGTGACTAGGTGAATGGGAGTTTCTTCCTCCTCTCCAAAGAACCTACACTTGTCAGTGTTCGATAATCCCATCCTCAACAGGTGCTTGCTGAGGCGACAGTGTCTTTTAAGAAAGCCAGTGAGAAGGTTTAATTGTTTCTTACTAAGCTCGGAGAGCTGGGAGATTCCGCCAAAGTTTTTCCTCTCGGTCTTCTCATTCTCCAAAAAATCCTTCTTATAGGTACATTTACTCGTCCTCGTTCAAGACAAATGCAAGGAAGTGGTATCAAACAGAACACCTTTCAATTCAATTCACTTCAATTCTTTATTCATCCTTTGGACATAGAATAATGTATAGGACAAGTCAACACAAGCAAAAAGAAAATGCGAATATAAACACTCAAATGCAAGCAACAAGACCACAAAATAAATGAAACATAAATCAATTCAATGAGTCACAAAGAAACTCCTGGGTGCTGTAAAAGCATTTATTGATCAATAAAGATCAGGGGCCTATTGCACCAAATACTTTGCAACTTTTCACTTTGCACTTTTCACTTTTCAAATGAATAATGTTGCATGAAACGCATTCATAATTGAAAAGTGCAATGTGGAAATGCAGGAGCAAAGTGGAAAACACTTCGCAGAAATTAAATTTCGGGAGAAATGTGGTGCAAACATAATTAATTTTCACTTTTGAAATTTGTCAGAATGCAAAGTGCAAAGTGAAAAGTTGCAAAGTATTTTGGTGCAATAGGCTTCAGATCTTTTTTTTGAAACTTTTGGTATCCAATGTTTTCAGCTCTTTCGGAATATGATTGTATAGCCGGATCCCCACAAAAGCAGGTGACGACTCAAATTTACTAGTGCTATGCTGTGGTATGCATAGAACACTATCGTGTCGTGTCCGGTATTGATGAAAGTCAGAACACTTCGTTAAGTTACGGATGTTATGTTTTACATGTAGGAGACAATTCAAAATGTAAACACATGAAAATGTGAGAATTCCATAATTCTTGAATGTCGATCTACAAGACTCCTGAGGGCCCAAACCAAAAATCAACCGAATGATTTTCTTTTGAGCAATGAAAATTCGATCGGTACCAGAAGACGCGCCCACAAGACTACATTATAGCTGAGGCAACAATTTACCATACCGTAGTAGATATTTATTAATGCATCCAACGGTAGTGAACCCTTGAGACGATGAATGGCAAAGAAAGATCGGTTCAATTTTTTGGACAGATGTTCGATATGGAAATTCCATCCTCAAAACTCCTCCACGTGCAACCCAAGAAATTTGACGCATTCAACAGACGTTAAAGCGCCCTCACGAGTCTCGACACCAATGGCAAAACTGGGTGTCGACCCTCGACAGTGGATGGCCACTTCGACCTTATTAGGACTCATCAGCACAGGTTAGCTCTGAATGATACAAGGTAATTCTTGGAAGGTTTGAATACACCGAATATTCCATCTCTAGTTCCATACGAAAACCTTTTTCCATATCATGAACTTTGAACGAAGTAGCGATATGTTTAACATTTGTCGCATTGACCGAAGCGTTCTTGCATTTCGCAAATTTTACGTCTTCAGTCCACGACGAATAATATTAATACTACGGTGGCAACTGACGTTACCCTGAGCACACCACGTCGTGGACTGAAGACATAAAACTTGTGAAATGCAAGAACGCTTGGGTCAATGCGACAAATGGTTAACATTTCGCTACTTCGTTCAAGGTTCATGATATGGAAAAAAGTTTTCGTATGGAACTAGAGATGGCGTCTTCGGTATATTATAACTTGAAAAAGATGCCATTTCGCTGTAAGTTCCAAGAAATACCTCATATCATTCAGAGCTTTCCTATGCTGATGAGTCCTAATAAGGACGAAATGGTCATCCATAGGTGCTCTGTTTGATACCACTTCCTTGCATTTTGTCTCGAACGAGGACGAGATTAGCTCCGAAGTATGAGTTTGATATTGGTTGATTTCAATCGATTAATTATTCTCTTTCTCACTATTTTGATATTCATGGCGTTGAACCTCTTCTTATAGAAGAATAATATTCAGAACTGATGTCCACAATTCAAATATCACATTTGTCAACGACCTAATGGTATTTTATGCGACCAATTGGGATTATTCCTAGATTAAATGATGATCGTAAAAGGAAATGTGCCATGTGCCCCACTGTAAATTACCAACTAGAAACGATCCATCTTCGAGTTGCACTGATGAGATATTATGGTATTAGAGTGAAATGCAGGAGTGTGGAACTAACTTGAAGAGGATAGATTCCTAATGCTAAGCGAAGATTGCTTGAAAGCTGGAGTGTTGAGGAAAGCTCATTTGAGGTACCTACATAGATTGACAGTTCAATAGATATTGTCGTTGTGCTGTGATACATGTTTATATGTTTGCTGCAGGATTGCAAGGATGTATTGTTCGAAAATTCGCATTGTTGCTGGGATTATATTGGGCGATAGATTTATTTGATTGCGATGGAATGAAAATTATGTTGCGATATACAGCGTACGTAAAGATTCACTAGCCGCGTATGCTCATTCGAGTGTATCTTGTAATTATCTTAATTTTCACAGTATTTGTACTTTGTTTTTTTATCTGAGGTCTTCATTTGGAGAACGTAATTTGAATTGAAATATAATTTGGGCCTTTTCCATCATTGTTTCATCTTCTTTTGTCACTCTATGAATGTATTCGTCATTTTTGACAGTTCACAGAAAACAGTTAGTATAGATTAATTTGATCTAATTTTTTTATTTCTAATTGAACGACTAAACGATTGTTTTTTGGGTGGATCTTATTATTGGAGCCCAAACTGTGTTGGGATCAACAGACGGTATATTGGAGAAACTTACCGTGCTTTAAATGTTCGAATCGAAAAACATAAAAAGTAGCCTAACATGTAGATACTGATAAATTGAAGCTTAGTATGCATTGGATGAAGACAGAAGACCGTTGAATTTTATGGGCTGAAGCTTCCTTAATATCGATAGAACAAAAACTGAAATGTAGAAAATCAAAAATGCAGCTTTCATGTCAATCACCAAAATCTCAACATTCGATCGTCTGTGGATCTCAAAACAATTTGCACTCCTATAATAGAATCTGCAGCTCAAAGAAGATCGAATGAAATAACTTTTCGACAACTGAGTCAAATCAAAAATAGATCGAACTCATAAAGAACGGACATTTTCAAAGAGTAGTGAAAGTTGCCTTCGGAAAAATGCAAGAGTTTTGCTGATGACAGCTGACGAATGCTGGTCGAAACGTTGAATTCAATAGGAAAAATTATGGAAATAGCCCAAAGAATAAGTACTTCAAAAAAAACTAGGTTAGTCTCCATGAAGCTGTCAGAAATAAAAAACATAAGATTCATCACTTTGAGAAAAATCATAATTCCAATTCCTGATCGTAAACAAGATAACTTTATCTTTCATATTAATTGAGAATTATCATTTCTGAGATATCGAAAAGGCGCGAAAAAGCTTATAGATTTACAATTTTTCAATTTTTTATTTAGCACTAGGACACTTTGGTAATATGTGTGTACGTTTACAAATATACGTTACAAAAGTTTGACGGATAATGAAGAATATCCACGATTTTCATATTGCATTATTGTAGTCGATTTTCCTATTGGGTATATTCATTCACTAGAAGGAAATCATCAATACAATTTCCTGATACAATGAAAACCCATACGACTGTGAATAGAAAAACTCATGGCATCATAATGATTTTCACAATCATTACTTACGTACTTATAGTCACAATAAAATGAATATGTCGCCTGACAAATGATATCAAGGAAGAAAATGATGCCATCCCGAAATAATTTGGATATTTCCCTCATCAACAAATCCACTTTCCCTATTCGATTTTCAGTGTAGCCTCTATTCTGGCCATCATTTGCTTGATGCCAATTTATAGCCCAATAAACACTGATGTTGCTGCACTATTTTTAGAAAACTCATGCGGCAACGGTGGTTTTTAGGGGTGGATTGAATACACGTGGCTCGTTGGAACTCTTGCATGAATTCATTGTTGGTTTCTACCTCTGAACTTCATGAACCCGTGCACATTGTTTAGATTGAAATTTACTCACTGATATAGCACGGGTTCGTTCAATACATGGGAGGATAACAGCAGAATTTTCACGTATTGATGGAATATTTCCATAAAAGTAACGTTACGTTTTTGACGTAAAATAAATTCTTGATGATGGAACATTTACTGAAATAATATTTGGGCTATTTCATGCAACTTTCAAAAAAGCAACTTTCGTTATTGTTTCTATAGATCATTTTCTATCGTTGGAGCTCTGTTCTGTTTCCCTCGGTTCTCTGGCTATATCGAGAATAATCTTGAGGTAGCCAGGTAGCCATTTTTCTAAGAACAATAACCTCTGTCAAACCAGATGTGAAGGGTAGTCTGAAAAGATTAGAAGGATTGGTGACAAATACAATGTGAGAACATCTTTCAAGACCAAAGACACAATCAGGGGAAACTCACGAAAGTGAAACCTTTCAACAAAAACCAAACTACCAAGGAATATAATTCATGAAAAAACCTGTGAATGCAGCAGATCCTATATTGGGAAAACTAAACGCCCCCTCAAGATCAAGAATCAAAAAACACCATGAATTGGCTCAACTTGGAGAAACCGAAAAATGCAAACTAGTCCAACATGCTATGAACGAAGACCACAATATCAGATGGAACGAGGCTTCCATATTATCAAAGGAAGAAAGATGGAAGAGGTGGAAATTGAAGGAAGCAGCCTTTATGACTATAACTGCCAACCCGATCAGTGCGCCCTCCATTGAAATAAAGGATGTTTGGAGACCACTAAAACTTTCTGAATTGAGGAGGACGAACTCGAATCAGGAAAGTACCAAGCTAATTTAACTACTACACATATCATCATCAAAACTTGTTTCATTTCTCATCATCAAAATAATCGTTTTAGTATTCACTTCAACCACTTTACTGAAATCTCTTTCCATCTATAACCTGTGAGAGCATACGAAATGCGCTATACATATTTTAAATGTCACTAATCCAAGTTTATTACCCAAGTTAAGCCTTATACAGTGCATCCAGGAGAAATCGCTTGATAAAGTTGTGGCCTTCATATGGAATTTTCATGTTAGTTTTCCCTGGTGGGAATTTTGATAAGTTGTTCAACTGAAAGCTAATTTTAAGTGAATTATCATGATAAAATGTCTGAAGTTTTAATCCATGACTTATTTTCGCAATTTTGAACATTTCCTTCAATGAATAAATGCAGGTGAAGCATCTATAGATACTTATTCGAATGCCTCTTCAGTCTTCATTATACAACTGAAATTTAATGTTTTTTGTTCGAATTCATAACGAAAAAACTTTATGAGTTAAAGATGTCGTTCTTTTTTAGTTCGATTACCGGTTAGATCATGAAAAATGTGATTAATAGTTATTTAATCAGCTAGGTTATTAAGAACAGCGACTAATGGTCAAGATATTTTAATGCGTGAGTAGGTCGAACTCGTTAATAGTTTGAGACCATTAGTCGCTGATTAATAACCGAGTTGATTAAAAGATTTTTCTGACCTTCTCAACAAATTGTGTATGAATTCTTGATTGAAATGCATTCTCATTTTGCACAAGACATACATTTGATATAATGGAATTTCTATGTTACTATGTTCCAGTAGAGTTTTGACATTTCTCGTAGTGCTTCTGAATTCTTTGTGAACGGTTGCCATGAGAAGTGCTCATTGAAATAGCAGAAATTGGGCATTGAAATGGGTTATCAATGATCAATTTCGTACACCATTAGAATCACTTTTTATTTTGAGATCGATAGAAAAGAATATTTTCAAGTGATATGAAATTACGTCGGGAGTAATTTTTGGGTTCTTTTCTGAATCCACTATTATTTCCATTTTCTGTCAGTGATTTATTTCTGAAATGAATGGAAAGTTCTGTCTTATAGGTTACGAATTGACATCATGGAAGGTTACGTTTGAACGATAAATTCTATATAAACGGAGATAATTAATAGTGATTTAAGTGTTTTTCCCTCAATTCATGTCATGTTGAACTCCTGTTTGTTCATTATATGATTAATGAACTTTGTTCAATCAATGGTATAAAATAGACGGTCAGTTGCTAGAAAATCCATTTTATCATTTTAATCAGATATACGCCATCTTTATATCGTCAATAGAACTGAAATTGTTCGGCAAAACAGAATATAATAGAGCATGGACACTTACACGTCAGTAGGATTTCACTCTTTTAGTGTTTTTCAGGCGATCATATTAATATCCTTCTACCTTGAGCAAGATGAAAGCTCATGGTGAGGTTTATAACCATAAATGAATACAAACAGGATGATAAATAGAACATCCATTCGAATTTGATATATGTAGGTATATAGTAATTCAGGAGAACTCTTATAGCAACTTCCGTGGATAGAAATATTTTTAAATCTGCCACCTCTAGACATATTTACGTTCGATAAAAACAAGAGGCTCAGGAGTGTTTGGACGAACTTCTGGCCATAGTAAAGGGTGTTATTTTGATATTCAGAGGAAAATTCAATTTTTATGAATGATCGGATGTTTATTTCTATAAAAAGAAGAAGCTACAGCGTTCATAGTGGAAAATAAACATCAGGCAAATGACCACCACGACCACTCTTACAGGACCATATAATTTTAATCAAATTTTCCATAACCAAATCGCAAAGTGGCTGCCCCATGTTCTTGATAGCCTCACGAATTCCATCTTTGAGGTCTTGAATCGACGCTGGGCTATGGTGTAGACCTTCTCTTTCACATGGCCCCAAGGAAGAAGTCTCAAGGTGTTAAATCGCAAGATCTCGATGCCATTGTGATCACCTCTTCGAAAGATAACACGGTACGGAAACTTTTCCCGCAAAAGATTGATTGTTTGTTGCTTGTGTGGCACGAGGTGTCATCTTGATGAAAGTAAACCTTGTCCATCAATACTATACTATCCATTTCGGCCATAAAAAAACATTCACATTTTTTGATAGCGCAATCCATACAAAGTAACTGTTTTCAACACTTTCGGCTACAGCAGAAATATTCTTGGCTGTTCTTGAGCGACGTGCACGGGTTTTATTCTTCACATCACTAACCTGGTCCAACAGCTTGAATTTTTTCACCAATTTCTTTATTGTGGTTCGACAAGGTGCTTCACAAAGACCCAAAATGTTCGAGTTTTACGAACCGTCTCTCTGCCAAAATTTCACCGTGTATTAGTGAATTTTAATAATTTCAATGCGTTCTTGAAGCGTGTATCATTCCATTTTCAATAATGGCGTAGTTTATACTTGTCAAATGTCAAAAATTGACAATTATTATTGGCTATTTAAACCTCTTATTGAAAACCTTTTATTTCCCAAATGCCTTGAGCAAAAAGCCAAGAGGATCGCTTTCGAATTATCGTCAATAGCAGAAAGAATATATCTTCCAAGCTTGCACCTTCTGCGGGAAAATATCACACACTCATAAAATTGTGAAGAATTGTAAATGTATTTCTGAATCTATGCTTTTTTTGTGCAGAGTTTTCCGGTATTGGCATAACATACTACCCAATCCAACTACAATAATCTGACCTATATTTACCCCGAGTTCTGCTGGAAGATACGTGAAATAACATGATCATCCCTACTGAGACTCGACCAACTGCTTCTACCTAATTAAGGATGGCTTAGCTCTGTGCGTCTGCCTATACAGTGGCGTCTCGTCAGCTGTTGGGTTGACTCATGAGAATTATTTTCCTGGCACATCTCCGAAACGAAATTGACAACTTATGAACTGTTGAAAAACTTCTAAACTCGACTTTTCTCCTTACTAAAGAGCAACACGTAATAATATCTGACATTTCAGTTAGCTGGGAGTGCCAGAGCTTTGAGCAGGCTCACGCAGTTGAGAAAGCCATATACTCCATCCCCACCTTCCTAGAGAAGATAAAAGAAGAGTGCCCCGATAAGATTATCCAAGTACTTCCCCTCATCGTGGGTGCTAGGGGAGGGTGGTGCCCTGAAAACCGGCACATCATCAAGATGGTTAGAGCTACGGATAGGATATTGGAGATACATATCATCCATACCCCTTTGATCGGTGGCTGCATCATACGCAAGCAGTTCAACCGCGAGGTGTGGCGTAGTGCCCGTAGTGTTCAAACAGTTTGTCTGCAAGATCTCAGCTGGTCTCGCGAGTACGAGTATCGGTTGTCTGTTTGGGCTACTGGTTGGGTGCGGTTCGAAAGAGTATGGAACTGCTGAAAAGGCACAAAACGAATAAATGCCATTTGCATGGAATGGAAAAGCAGATCAGATATCCAACGTCTGTGGATCAAAAGCAGAAACAGCTGAACAAATGGTTTACAAGTGTCCAGAGCTGGCTGGCCTAAGAACAATTCATATGAGGAAACTGGACAGCCTAGAGGTAACGGCCAAGTTTTCTAAGGTTGTTGTCAGTTTTATCGAAGCCAT
Source organism: Propylea japonica (assembly GCA_013421045.1). NCBI lineage: Eukaryota > Metazoa > Arthropoda > Insecta > Coleoptera > Coccinellidae > Propylea > Propylea japonica. The sequence goes on from CM024247.1 coordinate 40,528,228, forward strand.
TGACGACTTGCTTAGGTTTCCATGAATGATAGGGTTGAGGACAAAAGCTCTACATAGTCTCAACTCTCAGTTCCTAGAAGGCTAACCTAGCCATAACTTCCCCAGTTCTAATAATAATGATAATAATGACGAAGGCCTAGATTCGTCATTTTTTCCCCTGACGTGCGCCTCTGGCCCTACCAAGCACACATCCCTTCAGTACACACTACGCGCAATAACCTAACGTACGTGATACCGTGAAACAGCGTTTCCACGTAATAGTTTTAGGGTTCCGTAACCCCAAACGCAATTAAATTCTGCAAGACGGGATGGGATGGGACATGATGAGCCTCGTATGGGCCGTTTGATGTAGCGGAAGTAACGTTTTGTCTCCGATCTTTTATACGAGACACGTGGGCTTAAAAGTTTCCCGCTTGGAGCCTATCAAAGATGCAGGAGGAATGAGTGAAGTGGGTAATTTTGCATCGTTGTGAGAGATCAGTAGTGTGGTTTTGGATTTTCATGGTTCGATCTTTTTGTTTGAATGGAATGAAAGACTTTCAACATTTTGGAGGAAGAAATACAACTTTTCTGCTTCGAAAGATTGTCCATTTTGATCTGCAGTTGGAACATTGAGTTTTACAAATTTAAACACGTCAAGTCAATCATATTTCA